>DWKL01003834.1:0-11137 GCA_018249415.1 Phareas burnsi
CCCTCATAATCCGCCGTGAAGCAGTTTTAGTGTTTCGGCTGGAGATGCGGCGGTTGATGAGCACACTTACAGCGAGGCGACCATCTTAGTCCTCAGGAGTAGTAACGCATCTATGTACAACCTCAGATAGGATTTCATTTTTATTTAGATGACCAATTCAAATCAGGTGGCCTGTAATTTTATTTGCAACTCTTCAAACATAAACAAATGTACCTACAGAAAGCGAACACTGAAGCTCAATTTAGGTACGTATCGGCTGGTGTTGGGTTTGTATAACGCACTGTGAAAAAATATTATACAAGAAGGATTTACGAAATCCACAAAAAAACGTGTGTGCAACCCAACGGTATCTTGCGAACACGAATTGCGTCGTCACATCGTTTTGCAACTCAACGTGTGCCGACTTATCGACCTCGCACGAAACACCTAAGAATCGTCAATAAAGAAGAATACAAAACACTGACTTAAGTAACAGTACCTAAAAACTGCAAATCGTTGCAAAATCATCACTCTGCTACGAAACGTCACGTCTTTGTTCGGAAAGAACAATACCGTGCTACGGCAAAATAATTTTGATTGTGTTAACACGTCAAAATACGACGAATACCTAACAACTCCTTTATTCCACTTTGCGACATCATTTTAGTATTTTTCCGAACAAATGACAGTATAATATTATGTGGAAAAAATAAGTAATTCGTTGAAAAATAAAAGAGTACATATTAATATTTATTATTCTATATATTTCGTAATTAAAAATGAACACTTCGATAACGAAATTTTAGGAGTAGGTGGTAGAACTATAGTTCGTCCGGGGAGGAACCACCGCCGCCCTCAAGGTCCGCTGTGAAACAATTGTGTTTCGGTTGGAGAGAGGTGGTTGCCGGGTAAACTTACATCGAGGCGACCATCTTAGCCCTGAGGCTTAGTAACGCATCTAAATACGACCTCATACAGGACTTCAGTCCTGTTTAAGATTAAATATGGGCGTCTATTCGCTGCAGTGAACATTCTAAATCGGGTGGCCTCCACGCTCGTCTATTACTCTTCCCAAATAAAAAAAACATATATTTTAGATAAACGTTCATAGGTTTTCTCTCCACGATAAAATGCTCAATCAACGTTGTTTTTTGTTAAAAAAAAAATCAAACGTGGCAAAGACGAACAATTCAAAATGGCCGCCGCCGATTGCGCGCAATAACACTACAGTATAATTTTGGCAAGGCGTGCAAGAACAAGACAGTGTTACTTTCAAAGTTGGCCCAGATGTTGTTAACGGTACAGAGCGACAGATGCGCTTGCATTTACCGAGTTTTCGATAATCGAGAACCGCGCTAGCCAGCGGCAGTCAACCGTGCGAAACAGAAGAAATTCCACGCCGTCATTAATTACTCTTACGAAATGCTAAGTATTTCTAGGTAAAGTATAATGAAGACATTTTTGATTAGAAGATATTAATTTACAAATATATTTTTATTCAGACCGAAATTTTAAAAATATTAAAAAGAATTACAAAATAATGAAATATTTAATGTAATTTTAAAAATATTGACAACTTAAATATGTCTTTTAATACTATATCTGGTGGCATTGTGCCCAGAACGCAGGCAGATGTTACTTAATATTTTTAATAAATGCGGATTTTCATATCTATACAAGTAAATATATTATAAAGGATCTATACTTTCGAATTGGCCGCTATTTTTAAACTAAAACATTTACTTATAAAAGTAAATGTAATTGAAGTGTCTATATTTTCGAATTGCCCGATATTTTTAAACTAAAACATATACTTAAAACATAAAATGACATAGAGCAAAAACGATGACCAACAAGAATAATACATCCGAAAATCCCAATAAGGTCAGATTATATGAAATAAAGTGTCGTATTCAATACAGGTAAAGGTTGGCTACCTCTGAATATTCGATTATCAGCTTCTTTCAACACATAATGTATTCTGCATTCGGGGCTTATCTGCTTGAAACCCGAGGCCGGTCCGGCGACGCGACACTGTTCACTTGTGATTGCGCAACTTAAAAACGTGATTCGGACCGATGGTAGTCACCATGCTAGGCTGTTTTATAGAATATATTAATATTAAAACTTATCTCATTTCATATTTATCGCCACTTGAGTTACTGTTCCGAATACATGAAGCAAGGAAAACTTAAATACATAATGGGTTCTATTAGATTTACATGGCGTTACATTGCTTATATCCCAAAGGAAGCCTCATTTCTATGTTCTTAATTTTATCAATTTCATTCCTTTGAAAATGGTAGAATAAACATGAATTAATTCAAATCCAAGTTTTTGTAAAGTAAAAAAAAATTAACAAGTTAATATTATTACAAAAACAGTGAACTGTTTTTTCAATATTTTTTTAAAATTTGAATAGAGTATACAAATATATGATAATTATTCTCAAGAGAAAACTAATAAAATCATAACAATTCTTGCGCTAAACTCAAAATATTCATAAAAATTATACGTAACATCACTGCCCTTAAAAACATACTTCAAACGCTAATATCAATTATTACGTAGGACATAATTTTGTTACTTTACTCAAATAATAAGTTTAAAGTAATATTTACAAAAAATAAAATGCGTTTCTAAAGATTACACTGATCACGAATTTTTTGTCATTTTGAAGCCTTACGGAAGCCTTTTAAATTTAGTACTATACTATGTAACATTCAATCCACAATATGATACACATTAAGGTAATACCGTGACAACACAGAGTATTAAAAAAATAAATTTACAAATTGATCGAACTATTGCCTGTAGCCTTGAGGGACGTTTGGATGGCCCTTTAAATATTACGATTACCTGCATCATTATAGTAATAATATCAATCCAATAACGGATTGGTGAACCTAAACTTGTTGAATGATCACTATCACTAGGCATAAAGGCATATAGGGAGGAGTTATTCGAGGTACGACACCTACATCCCCAACGGCCAATCCCCAAATGAAAACCCTATGTTATTATCAAACAAAAGCAAACGATAGACCGAACCAGCCGAACGGTGGAATCTGTAGAAACTTGGCACAATGAAGCATTCTCCGTTCGGCGTGAAATATTGATGAGGAGCAATCTATCAACGCCCGTCGTCGGGCGTCCAAGATAAACATTAATTTATAACGTCCACCGGGGCCTCGGTGCCATACCAGCTACAAGGTCCATTATACTTTCCAGCAACATTTCCACTCCCGGGAAATCATAACTGTCAACAAACACACGCGGAGAAATGAAATCCATTACGAATCAAGTTCAACATACCCATTTCTTAAAAGTTGCAATTTTTTATGTTTCAATCTAAAAACGACGAATGCGTAGACATGTTTATCGAATCCGAGGCAACCCGATGTTTATAATTATACTCAATGATTCTATAACATACATACGAAACAAGTCTTTATTTATACTAATATTACAAACGTGAAAGTAATTGTTTATTTTTTTGAAGCAAAAGTTAGCATATGTCCCTTCCTCAGGGAGGATCCAAGGTGTCTCCTTGCCTAATTTTAACGCAATCGATTCAGTGACTTAGTCCCTCACATATCACATTTGGAGTCTCTATGTCGTGGGTGCCATGAACACGTACAAAGTATACAAACACTCAGACACAAAACAGAAATAAAAATTCATCATATAACTGTTTGCCTAGCCGGGAATCGAACCCGGAATCCTTTGCGTGTCAGATTGATCATGCCCACACGATACCACGTTAATTTCGCATTTAAATATATTAGTATGGATTAATTACATTTTAATGCTTGTCATTATGACTGCGTACGGCCAAGGGCGGAGATGATACCTCTCAGATGTAACTACTTATTAAAGATTAGCATTAATACGTAAAGCATTATGTAATTACAGCCCTCATAATTCGCCGTGACGCGATTGTGTTTCGATTGGATACGTGCGGTTGTCGGGCACACTTACAGCTAAACGACCATCTTAATCCTCAGGAGTGGTGACGCATCTACGTTCGACCTTACATAGAATTTTAGTTCTGTATGAGGTTACATGTGGGTGTCCATGCGCTGTAGTGACCTGCAAGCGTTTGCTACTCTTCATATATAAAAAAAATTATCACGCATCTCCGCTCTAAACGTTGTTTGCGTCGTCGACTAAATTGGATCGTATTATGCATTCATATTCTGCTCCCATGTCACGTGGAACATTTTCAAAAGCGTCTATACAATGAACGTTAATGCCGCGACGTTATCAGAGAACACTGGTAAACGATAACAATAGGTATATTAGAGAATGGGTGCGCCATTGCAAATCTTCCATAAGGCCACACATGTATTGAAATTCATAGCGAATTATCTCGACATTGTCAAAGGATCTTATCTGAAGTTTTTAGGCGATATTTCGTACATGTACGAACAGAAATACCCAATATCGTTCTCATGCTAACATATCGAAAATTATAAATTCACTGATATTCCCCTTTGGACCGCCACAAATGTTTCTAATTTATACCAGCAGTTTAGCTGTACTGTGTTCTGTGTGTTTGTTCTTTAGTGCGATATGCTGTAATTATGATAGTTTTACAATTTACATTTACAGACTTTAGTTTTACAATAACGTAACCACCATGTCGCACTCAAGAAGTAAACTAAACAATGAATGTTACAATAGAGCAAGAATAATAATTACAAGTGCTATTGACCTTTTTGGTAATTTTATGTACATAATACATTAGATACACAATACACTACCGGTGCGTTCACTCGAGATTCCGGAAACTACATGCGCCGGGTAGCTGCCGAGAGAGTTTTAGTGGGTAGAAATCCCACATAACCCAATTTTTCCCCCAAGAGATCGGGTATCTTTAGAAGATTCCCAAACTCACTCCGTAACAAAAAACAAATAGGTACACTATACATAGACACACACACACACACACACAAATACCACATCAACAATAACCCGTTACTGTTCCACTGTCGGACAAGAATCCTCTGTCTGAATAAGAAGGAATAGAGGAAGGAAGATTGGTAAATTTTAAATCATCATCATCATCATCATTGTCATCGTCATCGTCATCGTCATCATCATCATCATCACCAACATCAACATCAACCCATTAATGTCCCACTGCTAAGCACGGGTCTCAACTTCGAAATTCCACATAATTTCGAAAAATCAGAGAAGCGTGACCGGGGTTCGAACGCTGGTGCTGGTGCGCACAGGTGTAAGAATTACACCACTATATTACCACTGCTTCTAACAGATTGTGGTAAGTAGGTATTTTATATATGTATTTTTAAATAGACTAATAGATAAATAATTAGAAAGAAAATATATTCTTTGGAATTTTGAGGACAACATCAATTAAAAATATAACTAACTTAACCTTGCTTAGATGATAAGAACAAATCAATAAGGTCATATCACTAAATTAGTTTAAGATATGCTTGAAATACTCGTTTGGTCCCTAACTTGAAGTGAAATAAAACTCGCAAAACAACATACTCTAGTTACATTTGCCTAGCCAGAATGTCGGTGGCGTGCAGTGGAGAATTTCAATGCAATCAACATTTCCACGATTGGCTTTTATAATCTCTCGCCGCGATGCCAATATGACATTGAAGAAAAACGTTTATTATAGACGGGCGCTGTGAATAAACTAAATTTATAAACACGATCTAATAGGTTCTGTAGAAACTATAATAGTCTGGGAGGAACCACCGCCGCCCTCATAATCCGCCATGAGCAGTATTTGTTTCGGTTGGAGAGGTGGGTTTGCCACACACACACAACAAGGCTACGAACTTAGACTTCAGGAGGAGTGTCACGTCTATATACGACCTTAGATAGAACTACTATTGTTTAAGGCTATATGTGGGTGTCCATGGTTTGTAGTGGCCACTTAACATCTGGTGGCCTTAACACTTGTTTGTTACTGTTTATACGTAAAAAATTACGGAACATAGGTAATTGCCGTAGATATTATATTTAAAATGTTTTCGTCGTTATGAGCTATTGTCATTATCCTCATCGTCGTCTTTTAAACTTGAGGCTAGTTCGCTGTCGACGGTACGGAGAAAGATAACGTTCTAATGTGTTCCACATAATATATCGGTACACACGATAAGGACAGATTGACGTACCTTCTTGTAATGAGACAGCGCGGTGACAGACGGTAGTTTTATTATTATTGTTATGTAAACCGTTATATCGATTCTTGCTTTGTACTTGGTGCTATTATAGTAATAGATGGTTAAAAATCTTACTGATTCTTGTGTTATTTTTAATGTTCTAGTAACACATTGACTGCGGCAAATGCACCTGTCGTGTTTTACTGTCCGTGCTACTCGTACGGCTCGCACGCATACGGTGCGTGCCGCCGTACTGGAACACGCCTGTTGCGTTACGCGACGCACGGGTGGATTGTTTCGAATATTGGCGCCGCAGTCAATTATAATTTACATGCGGTAAAATATTTATGATTAAAACCTAGAATCATAAACTTCATCATCCTCAACCCATTAATTGAGTTGAGAAGTAGGGTTGGCCTATAGCCGTCACGCTGATCACGTACGGATTGGTAGACCTTACATACCTTCGAAAACTTTACCGGTAGTAGAGGCCCTACCGCCATGCCTATAAGAGTACAAGAGAAGCGCTTGATTTTTGGTTTGAAGGGTGTAGAAGGCAGATCAAGTTTTCGAGGCATTCCATTTTAGTTCTCAGAAGGAGCGAGGCAAATACATTTCCTCAGGTAAAACCTTTCCTATAAGCAGTTGATTACCCATGTCCAAGGACGGTAGTTATCACAACGTACAGGTGGGCCACATGAACTTAGCTACCTCCATTATATTCAAAAAATGCTTTGGATGCTATGAACATAACCATACCCAGAACAGATGTTTAGATTATTGACTGAGTATAAACAAAACCCTCAGCACGGCCGACCTTTACAACTATTTAGCCACCCGGACTTTTAATAATATTTTTATTACAAATAATTTGGACGAGATTTTTAAGTTCCTTTACCGCTATCTTTGCTCGTCTGTCGCGTACGCTCCAGTCGCGGTATATCGAACAGACGTTAGACAACTCAAGGGATGTCTTAGACGTATTGCCAGCTGTCAGTTACGGGACTTATTAGACGCGACAGAGCGTATGAAACTTGACTATCACTTTATCCACTTGTACATTGGGACTGAGGCGTACTTTCGAGCTACACGTCTCAACTGTAACTGACAAGGACACACGATTTATCCAGTACGAGTAACAACGAGTTACATTCTTATTTATAAATAGTTTTGACGAAAAAACTAAATAGAATTTGCGAGTATACTTTTATTATTTGTGCTGTAGTTTCGTTTAACAAACGGTGACAAAACATGCAGCTAATGTGATCTTCGGCCAAGATTACTTGCTATGATTTAAAATGCATGAATCGTACAAAGTAACTACAGTAGGTATAGTTAAGATGTTTGGCAATAAACATTGATTTATTTTTATATGACAAACGACATTGTGTGGACGCGTCTAGTGACTGTCATCATCACGAACATTCAGACGGTTAGAATGATCGCTCTAACTAGCAAATAGCGACCACCAGAAGGGTAAAATTACATCACATGTGTAATTAAAAAGAAGTGTACCCATAAAGTATGTCACTCAACCCAAGTCAGTCTCCGCGCCGTGACTGTCATGGACAAACGTTAAGACTATTACACAAACACCCAGACCCAGAACAGAAATTGAAATTTACCCCCCACTGCATGTCGGTCCGTTACGCCACGCGGAAATTCTAATAGAATGTCACAAACTTAGTGACATCAAATCTAATTCAAAATAAAATTAAGACAAATAGTTGAAAATAATATCGTAGTTATTAAATTTAAACATGTGTGACATCACAAGCGGGGGGTTACACTAATGTGACAATAAATAATGAAGAAAACGGGGAAGAGGTTGAGAAAATGTATAAAATTAATGTGTCATTTTTTTTGGACTTGACCCAAAACCTCAACCTATTTATTGAGACGAGCAGACAAATGTGAGTCGGACCGTGCACACTGACGAATCCCGTATAAGTAATGGTTATAGGGGTTCGTAGAACACACCAAAAATCCTAACCTCATCTGTACAAGGTTAGTTATCTCGCATAGAATAGCTGTCACCTACGGTCAGATAGACGGACGTGACGTTTTTTTATTTGAGAAGAGCAGCGTAGACGAGCGTTCTGGACAGCTATGGACATCCACATCTAGCTTCAAACAGAACTGAAGTCCTATCTAGGTCGTGCGTTGATGCATCAGTACTCTTGAGCACTGAGACAGTCACCTCGCTGTATCTATACCCGACAACCGTACCTCTCCAACCGAAACACAAGAATGCTTCACGTCGGATTATAAGGGCGGTATATCAAAGATCTAGTTTTAGCCACTTGACTGACCCTCAACCACCCACTCAACAGTAGGGATGGTGTAGGACTCTATAATCGCACAATATATCATAATATTCTAAGGAATATTATGATATAGTGAGCCATTATATTAGCCGCCGTATTCTCCCCGCTCCTCCCCCCCCCCGCCTTAGGTGGTGCAATTAGTACCGTTGGGGTATGAGAGGCCGGTAGGGCCGGAAGTCCCACTTTAGTTTTTCGTTTTGACCCTAAAAGTTATCTAGTTTTAATCCAATGTACCTTATATACGGTGTTGTCGGGCAGCGCGTGGTGGGCGATCAGTTGGCTGTGGTGCGCGGGGCTCAGCAGACGTCGTTTCTTGGCTGGTTGGTGGAGGTGGGCCGGCGACACTGCCGACTGGTGCTCTGGCTGCGTGCTCGTTGGCTGACTGATGCGATACTGCGTCTGCTCCGGGTACATGACATGCATTCCCTGTAACAAAAGAACTTGGAATTATCCAAACTATACAATGAAATGAAACAATTTTAAAACGTTTCGAAAATTGAAAATTAAATATTTGAAAAATGAAAAATTAAATATTTTAACTTAAAACTGAGCTAAAGTGCAGACCATATACAGATGAATAAAATTGAAATGTTTGTCTATGATTTTAAAACTACGTACACTTTCATATAATATATAAATTATAATTAAAACTTTCTATATTCATAGTCACACGCTAAGATTTCTTGTATCATTGGTGCCATGGACACATGCAAGGATGACAACGATAACACCAAGACCGTAACTAGAAATTAATTATTAAGACATCTGCCTGGCTGGGGATCGACCCTGAAACTTTCTGTGTCAAACCGGTACGGTCACTACGTCGTCACATCTATCATCGTGCTTTTTTATACATATACAGGATAAAAACAAAAAAAAAAACATTTTTTATTTTGTCTGCAAGACAAGCCGACGACAACCGTCGAACGTATTCCTCCGTCGAAACTTTTAATCGGTGACTTAGATTTCTTTCAATCACAAAAAATACAGGATGCTGTGTAAAAAAAATCGTAAATGGGGTGAATCCCACTCGTAAATTGAAAAAAATGATTACCGTAAAATGATACCGTATACCTACTTTTCATGTCAAAGCAAACATTGGCTACAATTAACTTCACAATAGTACAATGATAGCATATAATAAATTAACAAACAACTCGATAACGTCAATAGAAATGTTTAAAAAATGCACAAAACAAAATACTACAAAAAGACTACAAGCAATGATAGCAAACAAATTAGTATACGGTAATATACCAAACAAAACAAGTATCCCGTTAACTGAGTTCACTACGACTGCGTAATCATCAATCGTTATCATCAACCCATTATACTCCAATACTGGGCACGGGTCTCCTCTCAGAAGGAGAAGGGTTAGGCCATAGTCCACCACGCTTACCATTCGCGGATTGGTAGACTTCACACACCTTCGGGAACTTTACGGAGAACTCTCAGATGTGTAGATTTCCATCACGATGTTTTCCTTCACCGTTAAAGCAAGTGACGATTAATTTCTAATACGCACATAACTTCGAAAAATTAAAGGTGCATGCGGGGTTTGAACCTCGGACCTCCAGTGTGAGAGGCCGGAATCTTAACCACTAGGCTATCAATGCTCGTATCGTCGCTCGTCGCTCGTAATCATCATTGTAAAGAAAATAATGTTATTTCCAAAATAAATTCTTTTTTTATGTTTGAAGAGTAGCAAACAAGCGTGCAAGCCGCCTGATGTTAAATGGTACAATGCAACACATGGACACCTACAAGCCATATATGAGGTCGTCGTAGATACGTCACTATTCTTGAGGACTAAGACGGTCGCCTCGCTATAAGTGTACCCGGCAAGCACACTGCAAGCTCTATCTGAGATACAAGAATTGCTTCACGGCGGATTGTGAACGTCGTTGGTACGTTGAACTATAGTTCTATCGCCTGTTAAATCTGGTAAATCTTTTTTTTTTTAAAGAATAGCAAACGAGCGTGAAAGCCAACTGATGTTGAGTGGTCACTGAAGCCCATGGACACACATTTAATCTCAAATACCGTAGCCCTATTTGAGGTCGTCGTAGAAACGTCACTACTCTTGAGTATCACTACGTATAAATGCGAAACATTTCACTAAAGTATTATCTCTTCGAGACCCTGTAACGACCGCACCCATCTTACCGTAAGACGCCATCCAATTACAATAATTTCGGCGTCTACGCGCTGTAATACAGCGGAAAGCGTCATAAAATCGAATTTTAATTTGCTAAGAGCCACCATTACCATGGAGTAAGTCTGCGCGTTCCGTGAATACGTACCGTAAAGACGAAGACGGCCACGCGAATGGGGAATGCTCTGAAAACACTTCATTATCAAATGGAAGGAGCGTATTTAGGTACGATAAAGTGTTTTTGGTGCAAACAAAAGTTTGTAAATGTTCCTAAAATCTAATATGTACGAACATTTTTATAGATACAAAGTGGAATAGTTTTTGCGTAACTTTAACACATTGATTGCGGCAAACGCACCTCTCATGTTTTACTGTCTGCGCCACCAGTGCGGCTCGCACGCATACGGTGTGTGCCGCCGTATTGGAACACGCCTGTAGTGTTGCGCATCGCACGGGTGGATTGTTTCGGATATTAGCGCCGCAGTAAATGTGTTAATAACTGATTGTGAACCTTGATTTGTGTGCAT
>DWKL01003835.1:0-11136 GCA_018249415.1 Phareas burnsi
TAATGATCCTATCTGGAAAATGGAACAACACAGATGTGTTGGAGATCCCTGCCAGTCTGGCCCACTCTCCAGGAATGCTACGCTAGCAAAATACGAAATGAAATATTTATCTACATAGGTCATATACAAACCCACATAGCGGCAAACACTAAGCCGGCTTCCACGCCCGTCAGCGAGCCATAAGTCAGTATAATGTCAAGAAAAGCGAACAGCCTTGACATACCTGATCGACTGGCTTTATCATTGGACCTCACGACGCTCTGTAATGAGGCCGATAAGCCTGATAACGCATACAACTTTGTACGCTACTACGCTTTATGTCTCACAAAAGTTAAAGCAATCGTTTGCTTTCGGGCCTCGCACAAAGGATTCCATAGGTTTCTATGAAAAGACTTCCACGAAAAAACGTTCACAGATAACAATAAGTGGAAAAGATTTTCGCGCGCAATGTTCAGTTTATTGGCTTCATATATAACTTTGTATTCCATAACATTGCTCAGAAATAGCATGAGACACAGAGTTATTTTTGCGATTGAAATCGCGTGGAACCGAAAATATACGTTCACTTAAAAAGTACCAAACATGTATCTTTTGCAAACCCTTTTTGTTAGGAGTATATTGCAACATACGAATTCTAAATTGTGAAACAACATAGGTTATTTTTTTTCACAATTTTGCACTCGGATTTTGTTATCATCCCTCACATACATATATGGAAAGCTACCCCTAATTAATTTTATTACACCGTGGTTTATACGACATGTGATAACTTTGCGACGCGTATTATCGCGACATTCCATACAAATTTTTCAACGGTACTGAATCTACCACTCCTTTATTATCTAAAAATTTTATGTACAAATCTAAAATGCCCACATCCTAAAACGTGAGTCTTCCTAGGTTACAAAACAATGATGAGAACTTTATTTTTCGTAAATTGTTTGATAGTGCTAAAAATTGATAATAAGATGAATAAGGCTTCCTGTAACATAATATTTTCGATTCCAAACAGGATAGAAACCTCAAGTCGATTGTGCCTCTGGAGAGCTTCCCGACGAGCGTTACGTCAGTAGTGTCAAAATAACTGAAATTTTAAAATTATACCTACCTAGATAATTCTTTCACCTGGGCGAAGAAAGGTGGGCCGCAAATATGACATAAAACGTCCTTTCCTTTACCGTTAAAGCAAGCGATAATTTCTAATCCTGGGAATCCGGCTTGGCCTGAGAATCTGGGAAAATACCGGAATCTTACCACTAGGCTATCAATACAGCCACTCGTTATTATCAAATCGTTTGATTGCTAAACGAGTCAGATTCCGTAGACTCTCAATCAGATAATGAAAGCAAAGAATCTTAGATCCAATAGAAACGTCTAAAGCGAACAAGGTGGAAATTCGAGGAATTCTAGACAAACAACAAGATTAAGATGTCGTGGGGTACAAAGAAAATGTTCCAATTTAGAATGCTATTAACTTTGATTGAATTAACGATTCGTATGATACGCTAGTAGTTTTACTGGGCCTTTGCTTTAGACGTATTGTAACTACACAGTGTTTGGTAATGGTCAGTCCCGTGACACGGAATCATACTGTCGAGCTTCAAGACACACCGGATTATTTTTGAAATTTCATTGTTTATTTAAAAGCAAAGGAAATTACCGAAGAAAATCTACACTTCTTTTCCCATTCTGGAGCTTCGGAGGACATATCTCTGATTATCTGAATAAATCTGATCGCTTATTCAAAGCGAAAGAAAACATCGAGAGGAAATCTACATATTTGAGAGTGCTCCTTAATTTTCTGAAATGTATGTGATGTCTAATAAACACTAACCGATTCGGCGGTACTTACATATTTGTATTTTGTATAGCTACAAGGCACTTTATTATCATTATCATCAACCCATTACTGTTCCATTGCTGGGCACGGGTCTCCTCTCACAAATAGAAGAATTAGGTCATATTCCACTACTCCGGCCAAGTGAGGATTAGTAGACTTCAGACACCTTCGAAAACTTTACAAGAACTCTCCGATGTGTAGATCGAGACCGTTGAAGCAAGTGATAATTGGTTTCTAATACGTACATAGGTTCCCAAAATCAGAATGCGTGCGGCATTCGAACCCCTGACCCTCAGTGTGGGGCCGGAATCTTAGCCACTAGGCTATCGCTGATTATATATAGATAATTCAAAATATCCTAACTCGTGTTACAGTGAATTGGAAACCGCGGGTTGCGGTCACCCGAATGTGGCTATTCACTAGCAAAGTACTCCACTCTACAGCCTGCGGCCGAATAACCAAATGCCGAATGTGAAATGCTTATAAATGTACCTACATCAAGAGTGTTTGTGTTTCTTTTAGTATGAGTTTTGATAGATGGTAGAACTATAGTTCGTTCGGTACCACTTAAGTACCACTGTCGCCATCACAATCAGCCGTGAAACAATTCGTTGTTTGTTGGAAGTGCCGTTGCCGGGTACACTAACAGAGAGGCGACCATCCCTATCCTCAAAAGCAGCGCCTATGTACAGGTTTAGATAGGACTTCAGCCCTATGTCGGTGTCCATGGGCTGCAGTAACCATTTAAAATACGTTGCCCAGCACGCTCATTTGCTACTCTCGAAACATAAAAATTGTGTGGAACTAGCTAACTGCCTTTCATAAATTGTAGATTTGTGTGTGCGTTCGTTCGTTTCCCCATCATAAATTGTAGATTTTTACGTGTGTGCGTTTAATGATTCATCATCAACCCATTAACGTGCCACTGCTGGACTTGGTTCTACCCTTAGAAGGGTTAGGCCAGAGTCCACCACGCTGGTTAAATGCGAATTGATAGACTTCACACTCGTACAAAAAACTTACAAAGATTTCTCAGATTTGTAGGTTTCCGTTAACACATTGACTGCGGCAAACGCACCTATCGTGCTTTACTATCCGCGTCACTCGTACGGCTCGCACGCATACGATGTGTGCCGCCGTACTGGAACACGCCTGTTCTGTTGCGCGCCGCACGGGTGGATTGTTTCGAATATTAGCCGCCGCAGTCAAAAAGCAAGTGATAATTAATTTCTAATACGCACATAACATTGGCAAATCAGAGGTGCGTGCTGGATTCGAACCCCAGTTAACCAGGGTGAGAGGCTGAAATCTTGACCACTAGTCTATCACTGCTTGTATGATATACCACCTCCATACCTAGTCAAACAATGGAAGATATTTTCAAATAGCTGCAGTGATTCCGAAGTTCACGCTTTACACACATAACTCATAAAATTCGCACTCTTTGTTAATAATATTAGATGTTAAAATGCAAATATTTCGTGGCTGTAGATCGGGAAAACACATAACAAATACCTCACTCAAAACCACAATACCCATATTATTATTACATAACTAAATTAAACGCTACAAAATACATAATTATTATCAATATGTTACGGTCTATTGCTTGCGATATGTTTTCGCGAAGTTAGTAAATTATTAGGGTCCTGGCATGAGGACGTTTTTTTGTGTTAAAAAAGTTAGCAAACGAGTGTACAGGCCATCTGAAGTTTAATGGTCACTGCAGCACATGGACACTGACATTAACGTCAAACAGAGCTGAAGTCTGAGGTCGTACGTAGGTGCGTTATCCTCCATTCATGCGCACTGGAATAGTGTCGTGGAGTATGCTCTATATCTCGTTAATTTGTGACGAGAGACCCTTGCCGACCAGCAAGCGGCAGGTTTGCAGCCAAAACCTATAAGGGGTTACGGGTGCCATTGATCCCGAACAACAAAATATAACATTGGACAACGCTAAAGGCATTAGAAAAACTATTTTTATAGAAACATACTGATTCATTCATAGCAATTCGTTATTCTTATCAGCGACGAGGGGCCATAATCGGCTTTTCTTTGAGGACACGCCGACCATCACTATATCTTTCGCCAAACCCACAAGAAACTCCGAAAATTCCGTAATTCTTTGTTTATTTAGGACCTTCTTTTGGGTTATTGTATGCTGACGTACTCGTTACGAGGTGAGATACTATGATGCGTTCCCACTTAGCCCTTGGGGTCAGGAACACATGCATTTCAGGGAAGACTCCTGTCATTTCTTATAGGCTACATCGACCATCTTAGTCCTCAGGAGTAATGACACATCTACGTACGACCTCAGATAGGATTTCAGTCCTGTTTAAGGTTGGATATAGATGTCCATGGGTTGCAGTGATCACTTAATATCAGGCGGCCTAGACGCTCGTTTGTAACTCTTCTCACGTAAAGTCTGCCGCTTCCATTACTTAAAAAACACTAATTTGAATAGCTATTGTCCACTGCCATGGATTATACCACAGATCCAAGGGCTCCGGATTCGAACCAGTGGTCAGGTTTTGCAATTTAATGTACGGTTGGTATTCATTCCTTACCTTGACCGTGAACGAAAACGTCACACGAAAATCTACACATCTGAGATTTCTCCATTAGGTGCTTAATGGCGTAGAGCGCTTGTCAGACCCAGAGCAAAAATCTAAATTCATAAATTAGATGTCTGCCTGGCCGAGAGTCGAACCCAGAACCCCCTGCGTGTCAGACCGGTATGGTAAGCTCTGTGCCACGCGTTTGCCATTTCACGTATTTACGTTTTTCACTATTACGTCACGTATTTCAGTCATTTTAATCTATCTAACATATTACGTAACGAGAGAGTTCGCATTTTGAAACAAAAAGCAAATACTTCCTCCAGTCACTGCATTTGTTTGCTTAAAAAGTCAAAAACCTTATCTTTCTATCGTTTTCTTGTTCCATTATGAAAGGTTTTATCTTAGTTGTTACATAGATCTTAAGTTTCAGAGTGTGAGAGGTGAAATCACTATTAGTGCAGAATTCTCTCCGAGTGCTTTTAGTGTTCCGTACGAATTGGAGATACATTATACGTTTCTACCCGACTTCCTAATACTTAGCCAAAATCAATGCAAGTTATTTCTTACTTTAAAATGGTTTCGAAGTCGACTACATTTTCCATTCAAATTTCTTTTTTGTGTTTATAAGCTGTTTTATTTTTTTTATAATGTAGTAAAATAACTTTTTTCTAGAAAGACCTTGAAAAATATTTAACATTTTTATTTTTAAAGACAGATAGGCGGACTGCCATACGAGCAAAGCATATTAAACAAAAGTATGTCAAAAATGCAATAATGGGTCGCTTTAAAAAAAAACACAAATCCCAGACTCACAATAAATTTTCTACATATACCACCATTATTCTACATATATTACCACTTTGTTTCAATACTTGACTAGTCAGTAATTAAATTCAGAAGTCTTTTTTAATATTTGACTTGACGGGCTTGGATTATTGCTTTTTGGCCTAAATATTTTTACTTTTTCATTATTATTGTGTCCCTTCTTTATCCGGAATTTTCTTTACATACCCATAAAGCAATACATCCTTACCTAAAATATATATGATTTTGTCTAATGGTTCCACTCACTGAAGCCCGGCTCGTTCTTGACTTTTACTTTTATTTCAGCAATTTAATTCAAGATCCGCCAGCAATTCGCGTAGAGTGTAACGTGCAATTTCTTATGTAAATCTAACCACTGCTATTCTAAATACCCAATTGAAGAAAGGTTTATTTTGTAACATCTAATTTTCAGGCTCGGGTCGTTGAACTACATTAATTTAATTAAGGAACTCGTGTAAGAAGTTTAATGTATGACATAACTGATGTACACGTAAATTTTTGGGTCAAAATGTATTTTTATTGCTGTCAAACAGTTAAATTTTTAGACAAACAAAACAAATTTGAAGGAAGACCACACATATATCTGCCTACAGTAGAGTTAATCGCTACCTAGTTCAGGTTTGAAGGGAGAGAAACTTATTAAGGACTAACTAAGGGAAGCATTTTACTTAGTCCTAGTGGGTAGCACCGCAATAGTAGCCAATCTAAGAAAATCCTATTTTGTATTGATTACATATGTCCATAAGCAACAGGAACCACTTACCATTGAGTAAACTCATTTGCAATACTTAATTAATTACTAATAAGAAAACATCCTATGTCAAAAAAAAACAAAATCACATCTTGATCTTATTTCCAAAGCAAATAGAAGGCTTATACATTCATAGCCCTACACTGGGACTCCCTGTGTCGTGGGTGACACTAACAACCAGAGCAGAATGGAAATTTTAAGTCACCATTTAGATGTCTGTCTTGCCAGGAATCGAATCCGGAACAATCCGAATGTCGGATCGGTATGTAACTGTTGCGCCACGCGGATCAGGAAATCCATCCTGTATCTAGTCTGTTTTGGAAATTATAATAGAAGTAAACTGCTGGAAATATGGTAAACTACTTTCAAACACATTATATTTAAATTGAGCTCGAAAACTATTGGCATTCATCTTCCGTATAATTTAACGGTATGATGCAAGTATCTGTAACATTAAGCTCCATTATTACTTGCGAACAGCAGTTCCGCTTTCATAAATCTTTATGAATTTGTAGTCTGTGCTATCGCTATGCGCATTATATTATCTGTGCTTCGCCGCGATTGGTTCACGATGACATTTCTGGAACAATTGTCTATTGCTACACTTGTTGGGCAAACCGTATGAAAATGTGTACTACTGAATACTACTTTCAATGCGATTATTGGTACCTCTGTCACGCCGTTTGATTGTAACAGACTCCGTGGAAGATTGCCTTATGGCAATACATTTCTATAGTGGTGTAAAAATATTTTTTTTTTTATGTTTGTAAAGTAGCAAACGAGCATGCAGGTCACCTGATGCTAAGTGGTCACCGCAGCCCATGGACACCCACGTCCCACGTCAAATAAAACCGAAGTTCCGTTTGAGGTCGTATATGGATGCGTCTATGCGATTATGATGGTCGCCTCGCTATATGTGTCCCGCCTGGCAACGGCACCGCTCCAACTGAAACACAACAACTGCTTTACGGCGGATTATGATGGCGGCGGTGGTACTTCCCCAGACGAATTATTGTTCTACCACCTATTAAAGTATTGTAACGTAGAAAAATTGCAACAATTTTAATTTAGTCCTCACGAGACTAAATGCATGCGCGATCTACAAAAAGTACTACCTCCCTAGAACTGTTTTGTTTTTCTATACACAAAACAAACTTTATACTTACTATTTTACTCGGTCCAAAACAACTCCTTTGTAAGAATTTAAAAATAACCTCGAAATTATTAATTACACACTTCGATGACTCGATCAAAATGAGTAAAAACAAAATTTTACTACGATAACCTCTCGATAACATTCAGGCTCACCTTTGTCTCGAATACCATAGAGCATATATGAAATAGAAATGGCCGCACAGAAATAGAAATCATTCAATTGCGTATAAAGATTCATAGATGACGTTTGCTATATTTATATATGCTACACTGCCACTCATGTGACATGAATAGGCGACGTATGTATACAGCAAACAAGCGTGGTCAAATACTAGTTCTACCAAAGATTCGAACAACTTTATATTGCCAAATACCAATTTAATTTTACAAATTTTACAAATACCATTTACATTTTTATGTAATTAAAATAGGCCCAAACAGACGTGTCAACGAGCAAATAGGACAGATTAAAAGTCCGAAACTGAAGGTCGATAATTGATGCAATTTTGTTCTGGAAGGGTAAAATCGCGCACGCCCATCAAACCAAAGCATACCAGCTCTGGATTACTAATATAACGCAGAAATAGACTGATGTAGCAGTTACCATACCAGTCTGAGACTCAAAGGGTTCAGGGTTTGATTCCCGGCCAAGCAAACATCTAAATGATAAATTTGGACTTTTGTTATGGGTCTGGATATTTGTGTACTTGTTTTGTATATATCCATGACACCCACGACACAGGGTATCCGAATGTGGAATATGAGGGTAGAAAGCGTTTATTATCGTTAATAAAAATATTACTGCCATTTGACAGCGATTCCACATAGAACTACCAGAGACCTTTCTGTTTTATAGTAATCCTTTGGTAAATAGGGAGGCGTAACTAGAAAATACAATCAATTGGAAGTTGACCTTCAATGACATTAATCTGACATGCCAGTCAATAATGCACGCTTCACCTAGTGACCAAATTGAGACGTTAGCAATACGGTTGGTCGAACAATAATAATTGGCTTTATTAAACGTTGTTAATCTATTCCTACATACCATAACATACTATGCAACAGAGACGTAGTGATTGCAATAAGCAAAACATACATATACATATATCCTGCGGCGAATATGAATACCTATGCAATTATTTAATGAATTTTATTACCAACGATTACATTGTGTTTAAGTTCAGAAAGAACATTATGTGTTAAAGAATTTTTTAATCAATAAATATGTTTGTAGAATCATTTTAAAATGTTTTAAATTTGAGAAAAAAAATCTTAATACGTATGAAATGGTTACAATATAGATCACAGGTTGTAGATAAGTACATAAAAAGACGAAAGGTTTTCTTTTAAATAATATTTTATGGAATTTTTTAATGAAAATCGTGTTTTATTGTTTAAGAATATATTAAATACTCGAAATGTCGTTTGTTGATACATGTTACCATAGCTTTAACTCTTACTATATCGAGGTATCGTAGTTATGTTATGGTCCAAATATGGTAAAAATACTTTCGACTCATACGTCCGAATCCGACTGCTATCGCTCTATAGTATATAGAAGACTCCAAATATATTAATTAATTTATATTGAATATTTTTATAATTAAAGTAATAATTTTAAAACAATCAAAATATTTGATATCTATATAATTATAATTTCGGTCCAAGTCGGTGCTCGTAAGTGTTAATTTACTGTGAACCCCTTAGTTAATATATATCATAGATAATCTAAGGTGAAAACAGATAAAACATAAAAGAAAACAAACTAAATAATTGAGGCGTTTTGTTGCGCAATAAGTTGATACTTATTTTCCTTTATACTTATCCCGCAGGATATTCTAGAATGTACTACAGATGTAGTAGTATCTTGTCTTAATTGACATCAGAAACATAAAAAAAGCCAGCGCGGTCTCCATTGTTCACTGCCATCACGAGAACTGTCATAATTAAAAAGGTAATAATCGAATTAAATACACACACAATAACCATGTTCTTGCGTAATATTTCATGCATTTTTAAACAAAATAGCGTGCATTTAACCAACTAGAATTAATTTTTTGTTCGTACATTAAATAAAGCCGAAAAATGATTTCGTTACCATGAGCACGATCGTAACGAAAATATTCGGTATTCGAATCTTCCACGCAATAGATGTAATAGCAAATTCAGTTTACGTGGCAAAAAAATTAAATGCAAACTATTATTTTTTAGGTCAACACTAGTAACGAGTGAACATATTAATTTTTATTTTATTATTAAAAGATTTCTAAATGTCATGTTAATGAAGTCGATTTATTTATGTTCCTTTTTAGAATTAAGTAATTAAGTCAGAATTAAATTAAACTAAGTATTTTTCCGCATGGACCTAACCAGGGTTTTTTACAGGAAAAAAGAGAATTTTGTTTGATGATTACTGTTAAATAGGCTACCTATATTTTTTAGTAAAGAGAGGAGGAGGGGAGTTGGATTATTAAAAAGAAACCGCCCTGGTTTCCGCGATTTGCCCTAGTTTAAAGGGCGTCCAAGTGAAACCCAGACATTTTTTGTGACCGTATAAAACCCGATTAAATGAATGATAAGCAATAAATCAAAACAAATCTTACTTACAAATTTACTCATTAACTCATTTGTTACACTGTAGTTTATCGATTTTGTTTTCAAATATTGCCAACATTGTAAACCGTTTTAACAAATGATTTATTGTAAACCACGAAACTACAAAACGATCATACAAAATGACTTATTGATTTAAACCAATAACTCCAAATATTCGAATGATAACTCAATTCCGTTCGACTCGTCTCTAGTCCTACGTCACTAGCGCCCTCTCGATCGAAAGGATATTCGCAAAGGTCAAAGCAGCATCGTTGGAGCCTCACCAAAATCTTAAGCTTTAGTATTTCAGTCTACGCTCGTGTTACGAATAAATGCTTCTTTGTACGTACTCGATTGTAAATTGATCAAGGCTATCGGGATGAGCTAAATATTATATATTTTGTTATATATTAAGTTATACTCCTATTGGTGGTTTGTGAAAATCAGATGAGAGTGTTTTTTTTCGAATGAAACAAAAGCTGCGCGCGCAGACGTAACAAAGATGAAGTTAGACTCCGAAAAAAAATATTTTTATTATGATTATTATTTTCTTTACCGTCTAAAGTTATCCAAGTAGTTCGTAACATATACATACTATTCCTGTTCTATTATATTCAATTAAAATGTTAATTATTTTAAGTTACTATTCGTAGTATTTGATATCTCCTGTTGTTTAACTCAGTGCTCATTTCAATGTGTAAAAAAAATCATTTAACAACCAAAGAAGCATAACTTCTTACGTGCGTACATAAGTACTCACAAGGTTTTATATTTTTAATTTCAGAGGACTTTAAAAAAAGCCTAATATTATATGTACCACATTCACCCTCCATAGAAAAGCTTATCACTAAACATAATTAAAAAAATGGGACCATTCTTTAAAACCTACAATATTTGTTTATAGATTTCCTAATCGCTAAAGATAAAACCATTGCAAAAGCGTGCTCGCTTCAAAATATAATTATTAATTATTACCTCATTAAAAAGTTAACGATATTTCTATAGATGTATAAAAATCCACATAATCACGATAATTGCGACGAAAGCAGTGATAGCCAAGCGGTAAGACCCCGGCCCTTTGGCTCTGGGGGTCTGGGGTTCGAATTTCAGGTATGCATATCACATTATGAAGAAACTTACATGCCTGAGCGAATTCCGCAAATTTCTCAAAAGTGTGTAAATTCTACTTGGGCGGCTTGGTGGTCTCTGGCCCAACACTCATTCGGGGAGAAGACTCCGATACAACAGTGGGACGTTAATGTATTGACGACGAATCGCGATATGAAATGTCTTAAACACCAACACTATCTAGTATTGGAGTCAGTATCTAGTGTTGGAGCGTCAAAAAGGAATTCGGAATCACGAATCACGATATGAAATGTCTTAGACTCCAATACTAG
>DWKL01003836.1:0-11136 GCA_018249415.1 Phareas burnsi
CGAGTGAAATGGCTGCGACATACAGAGGAACGGAACGAAATTACAAGGGTTCTGTTTTTGTCATTTGGCTACGGAACCCTAAATATTGACTCTAGATTAAAATAATTACAAATGTGTAGATTTATATAATTATGATTTTAAAAGATCTTTTATGATCGATTTTTTAAAAAAAGAAATTGTTTTGGTTTTTTTTAGATGTTGCGATGGTGCGCTCTGCTGGCGCTGTGTGCGTTAGTTGCTTCCGATCCGGCATCCGACAATCAGCCAAGATACCGTGGGTTTTGCTTTATACTTTTTAATTTATATATTTCCTAAATACCAACTCGCGTGGCACCGGGATAACCGTACCGGTCTGCCACACTTAGGGCTCCGGGTTCAATTCCCGAACATGATGAATCTCTGTTCTGGGTCTGGGTGTTTGTGTTCTCATCTTTCTATGCGTCCATGGCACGCACGACACAGGACAATCTAGTTGAGGCTGTGGATGTAGAAAACTTTAATGTTAATCTCTAAATTAGCCCAGCCGTTTCCTGCTCAAATTTGGCCAATTTTCACAGCCTAATTTAATTAACTTTTTGAAATATTTGCTCATAATTATTCAACGTTAGTCTTAGAAAATAATTGGATAGATGGTAGAACTATAGTGAGAAACACCAGAGACCTTGCAATCCGCCGTGAAGCAATACCTGTGTATCAGTTGGAAAGGTGTGGTTGGAAAGTACTTACAGCGAAGCGACCATAATAGTCTTCAGGAGAAGTGACGCATCTACGTACGACCTCAAATAGGGCTTCAGTTTTATTTGAGGTCATGAGCTGCAGTAGCCACTAAATATGTAGTAGACTAACACGGGCTGAAGAAAGAGACAGAGAGAGAGAGAAAGTGAGAAATAGAGAAAGAAAGAGAGAAAATAAAGAGAGAGGGAGAGACGATAAAAAGAGGGATATAGATAGAGAGGGCAGAGGAGAAGAGGGGGAGAGAGGGGAGAGCCGGAGAGGGAGAGAAAGAGAGAAGGGAGAAAAGGGAGAGAGAATATTCTCTCTCTTTTAGAAGAGAAATAATACTGTTTTAGTTGTGATATGTACAGTGGATTTGTATGGTTATTTGCACCTTATTCTAATTTAACCATTACCTAATTAACGTTACAACAACCCGTGTCACGCAGCGGTTACAATGCTGGTCAGACTCAAACAGGGTTTCGGGTTCGATTCCCGACCAAGCAGCATCATAATTATGAATTTAGATTCTTGTTTTAGTCTGGACATTTGTGTGCTATATTTGTATGTGTCTATGGTACCTACGACATACGGTCTCATATGCTATGAGTGTAGAGAAAGTTATGCATTTTGTTTTGAAAATACAAAATTCGAAAAAAGAACCGTTCAATTATCAGAATTGCGATAAACTTGTTAAAAAATTCTTTTTAACAATTTTGTGGACAAGCAAAAATTTTCTTTTACTATACTTACATGGAACTCTTATATCATTTTGATACAATAAATACATATATATAATAATTATTAGTAACATTAATTCACATATTTTAAATTGTATTTTTCAAAGACATTTGTAAGCAAATTAATTTAATTTAATTACATTTACACATTGTTTTAATGTTTTTCAAACACATCTTATGCTACATATATATTTATGTTTTACAGAAATAAGAAAACGCATTAGGACCGGTATGTACCCAGACCCAGAAACAAGTTTTAATCAAAATTACAAGACTTGTTTAAATTATTTCAATGAACGTCAATTGGTCTAAATAGTATGCAATTTAAAAACTTTAAAGTTTTAATCTCATTTATTAAATATAATAATACTAATTCGATTTCCAGACCTTCTTCATTTAAAATAATGTTATCAGAAAATAAAATCGTTAACTTTTCAACATTTCCAATTTGCCTAGACATGCATTAAAAAAATAATAATAAATAAAATTTATGTTTAAT
Source organism: Phareas burnsi (assembly GCA_018249415.1). Classification (NCBI taxonomy): domain Eukaryota; kingdom Metazoa; phylum Arthropoda; class Insecta; order Lepidoptera; family Hesperiidae; genus Phareas; species Phareas burnsi. Next base: position 1,954 of record DWKL01003836.1, read on the forward strand.
TTTTTTTTTGTGTTATCCAATTTAAGAAAAAAAAGATAAAGGAATATAGAAAATAAAAAATAATAATAAAAATAATGACAAATTAAAGAATATTGAAAAGAAAACGGAAAATTAATTTTTGCATATTAAGACACGCGATGGACAGATTATTTTTATCATATTTCAATACAATACATTTTTTAAAATCTATATAAATTTTTAATGCGATAGTCTTAAATACAACAAGTCTTGTAACTTCATATAATATATTTACGCAGTTCACTAAAATCACGCATTAACTTGGCAAAATAAAGGTTATTGCAAACTAAACCGCGTACTCACTGCGCCGAACTTCTTGCATTAATTTAGCACGATCATAAAGGATGACGCAGGTTACATAATCTTCTCAACGAGCCGCATCCATGGTGTAGCATAAAGATATATTTTTATAACAGTTGTTAGACCAAAACTTGATTTTAGGGTGTAATGTGAATAATAGGGCGAATTATAGCATGCAAATGCATCCTCGTACTAGTTTTTTCAATAGAAAAATAGTAAATTATGTCTTTCTTTGTCTTTGTTACATCCGTTTTAAATTTTTATTTAATAATTTTTATCGTAAAAAGCCTTTACAATCGTCTCAGCCGATTACAAGGTTTTTTCATAAGGACTCATACTTTGGAAAAGATATTAGTAAATAATGCTAGTATTCGCTTGGACTTTGTATAGCTAGAACTATTGTTTGACCGGGGTGATACCATCGCTGACCTTGCAATCTGCCGTGAAGTAATCTTTGTGTTCCAATAAGACGCATCTACGTACAACGTCAAATTTGACTTTAGTTCTGTTTGATGCTAGATGTGAATGTCCATGGGCTACAGTGAGCACATAACATTAGGTTGCCTATACGCTCGTACAAAAAAAAGCCATAAAAAAAATAGATTAACGTTCGGTTTGTCTAGTGCCCGATGTAACCTGCATTAACCTTTAAGATCCGACAACACCGTCCTACAACCAAAGTCAACTTGACATCGTTCCACAGTTTGGTTTCCGAATTTTATCAAAAAAAAAATCTAAATCTATTGTCTATAGGCAAACCTTAATTGCACATCCTCAATAATATATGTATAGGCACCCTTAGGCTATACACGGTGGATCTCGACCAAGATGACCTTTGTTGTACGACCATACATTACCTTAGACTCGTACGTTTCAATCTGTCGTCTTTCTATACTACGCTACTACGCTTGAAATGAATACCTACTTACATTTAAACGGTACATACTTTATATTTTTTACAATCTTTTACATCCCGACTTCCAAATCGTCTTGTCTCTTACACTATTTCCACATAACTATTATCATTAAATGTCTATATTATTATGTATAATAATGAGCCATATTATATTAAAATAAATTAATTTCAATTCCACTCCGACTAAATAGATTACATAAAATGTATTATGATATAATAAAATTACTAGGAGGTTCTTTCTACGTTATTTATTTGGCTTAAGACATAAAATATCAGTTACTTAGCTATTTATTTCGGATAAACTCACTTTAAAATTTATTAAAGTATAGGTTCATCATTATCATTATCATTATCATCAACTCATTGACCCACTGCTGGGCATGAGTCTTCTCTTAGAATGAAAAGAGTTAGGCCATAGTCCACCACGCTGACCAAGTGCGGATTGGGAGACTTTACACATCTTCGAGAATTTCACAAAGAATCGACGACATTTTACTTCACCGTTAAAGAACGTCCTAATTACTTTCTAATATGCCCATAACTTCGAAAAATCCGAGCTGTGTACGAGATTCGAACCCCTAGTTTAAGAGGGCGAAATCTTAACCACCAAACTATTACTGCTAAATATTAGTTGTATTAATTATATTAATTTTTTTTTAAATGCATCATTGCATTAAACGCAGTTATATTATTGCATTAAACGTAGAAATACCATTGCCTTAACACAATCGAAATGATATTTATTCACATTGAAAAAGCAGGCCGAGTTCCGTATAGCCAAGATACTATCGTTTCACTGTCATTTCGCATTTCCCATAAACGTTGCGCACGCGCATATATAAAGAACACATTTCACTATGTAACTCGATGTTAGGAAGAGATTTTTAATTTGAAGTTGGAAAAACTGCAAAAGGAATATCTAATGTTGTTACATGACATGTATAATAATTTTAAAGTATTTTTACATAGGTGGTTTCTACCACCTATGTAAAAATACCCGATCGAACTATATTTCTATATAGTTCGATCGGAGAGATACCACCATCGCTCTCATAATTCGCTGTAAGGAACACTTGTGTTTCGGTTAGAGAGGTGTGGTTGTAGGGTATATTTACAAGCGAGGCGACCATCGTAGTCCTCAGAAGTAGTGACGCATAAATATGCGACCGTGGCTAGGACTTCAGTCTTGTTTGAAGTTTTTTAAAAAAGGTATCAATATCATTCGTAATATATTCATCGTCCTTAGCTATTATTAATGTATATTATATTGTTTTGTATATATTGTAAAAATACTCAAATATCACATTTTTTTCTATTTATTATTTTTGTAGCGATTTTTATACATATTTCCTTGTAAAATATTTTGATTTCCTATCTCTATTCTATCTAAGTTTTCTTTGTACTATATCTTTTCTAGGTTATCTATATCTGTTGGTTTTTTTTCAGCAATTTCTTTTAACCTTTGTGTTGTTCGGGTTACTTTTCATTCTGTTTTTTTTTCTACATTGTCTTGTCAAAACGTCATATGTACAGATTCACTATTTTTAATTGTATATTGTTAGGGTTTTTACGCTATATTAAAAGATTCGTAGTTCTTTCAGTCCTTATTTGATCAGAGATAATAATTTTGATACGCATGATAAATGGTAATCAGCGGAATTAAAACTTATTCCATCGTTTCAGAACTAACATTTAAAAAATTTCATACATTAATATGTTATTTTTCTTTATTTTTATTGCATGCATTCGTTGTTAGTGCAATAATGAGTGTTCTGTTATTCTTCTAATCATATTCACTTCCCCTAGCGATTGGTGATCCGGAAAGAAGAAACTAATTGTTACTAATGATTTCGATGTTTTATTAGAAGTAGATTAAAGGTTTAACTACTTCTGACTGGTATAATTAACGATTGTCCTATATGTATCTTCTCTATTGGGTTAACCCAGCAAAATGGTGTTAAGTCCAATTATATCATATGGTGATGTTGAATGTTGGAAAGTCGGTATTGGAAAGGTGGTGGTCATCATTGATGATCTTCCTGATGATGAAGTGGTTTCCAGCTGACCTCCAGCCAGGGCAACAAGCAGAAGTAGACGAGATGGTCGGCAATCTTCTGCAATGGATCCAAGGGTTATACCAGCAGAAGAATAGGAAAGGTCCGTTTTGTTCATCAAAATGATGGTAGATTACACAAAGTAGATTAAATATGAACATTTAGAATACTTTGGTAGTGATCACTAACTAAACTTCCAGTGAACATATTATATATCCCAACAAGAATCCTCATATGTTCTCTATCTATTTGTAGATAATTAAATATACACTTTTTCGAAGGAATTTGTATCTTGGATACAACCGTAAAAATAATTCTGAACACTCTATTATAATATATACACTTCATTTTACCACAAGCGAGCACGCCAATTTCAATAACACTTAAGCACATTCACTTGTCACACGGTAGCACGTGTAATTTTTTTTATTAAAATTATGACTCTAATATATTTTATAAACTTTCAGCTCGACAGTACTTTGGAGGCAAACCCGAGAGACCAAGACCGTTTGAGCCAGCTTCTTATCTGCCACCAACGGGGTATCCTCCCGCAGGATCTCGACCAACTCCTTCATACAATGAAGGACCGTCGACGAACCCATCATACCAACCTTCTCCCGGTCAACCGACTTATCAACCATCTCCATCTGATCAACCAACTTATCAGCCAAGCCAGACTCCATACCAACCTAGCAGACCATTCCAACCTCAACAGCCAACGTCACCTAGTAGTCAACCTTCTCAGCCAGATTATCAACCAAGCAAGCCTTCTCAATCTCCATATCAACCTAGCCAACCATCGCAACCTCCCTACCAACCTAATCAACCATCCCAACCTCCATACCAATCGGGTCAACCATCATATCAACCTAGCCAGCCAACTCAGCCATCTTACCAACCTGGTCAACCATCATATCAACCCAGTCAGCCAACGCAACCATCATATCAACCATCCCAACCGTCTCAGCCTTCACAACCGTCTCAGCCCGGCTACCAGCCAAGCCCACCTTCAGAAGAAGCTACTCTACCACCGTACGAACAAACTCAACCTCAACCAGAAGCTCCACCAGATTCAGGTGCGCAGCAGCCCCAACCACAGCCTGATGATGATGACCGGCACCCTCCTCACATCCACGACATCACAGTAGACTGCGGCAAAGAGATGATGACGATAAACATCGAATTCAACAAAGCTTACAACGGCATTATCTATTCCCAAGATCATTTCAATGAGCCTGATTGTGTTTACGTGAGAGAAAACTCAAATCAAGTTAAATATTCATTCACTGTTAGCTTAAACACTTGTGGAACTAGGTTCTTCAGCGATTTCGAAAACGAAGGCCAGGCATATCTAGAGAATGTTCTCGTGTTGCAAAATGAACCTGGTATTCAAGAAGTTTGGGATCATATACGTAGAGTGAGGTGTCTGTGGGAAGGCAATCTGACCAAACAGTTAGTTTCGTCTCTCAGCGTTGGTATGTTGAACCAGATCACTAGTAACTTCAGCGGAGATACTGCGATGGCACGACTGGATATTCAAACTGGAAGAGGTCCGTTCGCTCCTGAGGCTAACGGCTTAGTGAAGATTGGAGAAACCATGACCTTGGTAGTTACCGTGACTGGTGATGCAGGCTTCGACATTCTCGTCCGGGAATGCATCGCTCGAGATTCCGATAACCATCACGTCGTTCCTTTGACCGATTCTAATGGATGCATATTAAAACCAAAACTCTTCGGCGCTTTCCAGAAAACGAGGGAAACAGGAAACACTGGAGCGTCTGTTATTGCGTACGCTTACTTCAACGCTTTTAAGTTCCCAGATGAAATGGACTTGATAATACAGTGCGAGGTAGAGCTTTGCAAGACTGACTGCGATATGTGCCCTAATCCGGGCAGTCTCGAGCCTAGGAGAAAGAGGCGGGATATTATTCATCTTGGCAATAGAACTGTTGAACCAATGACGACAATCGGCAAAGGTTTAAGGGTGGTCTTCGCTGAAGACTTGCCTCTTGAATCAGGGTTCTGTATTTCATCAGCAGCAGCCATGTGGGGTGGTGTTTTAGTTCTTGGAGCATCATTACTGAGCAGTATAGCTGTATCTTTCTGCTGGCATAGGTCCCGTGGGTCAGTTAAGTTTACATAGAGATTTTTGGGTCGATTTGTAAAGTTCTAATCTTAGTCGTAAAGTAGTCGCATAATGATTTATAAACATCTAACTTTCGGACACCTCTCGCGCTTATTTCTTTACGAATGCCCCATTTGAGTGGCTGTTGTAAATGGGTTCAGTTTCAAATTTTTGCATCATTAATTTGATCTAATTTTGAAATTATATCTATAAAGAAGTTTATATAATGTAATTTAAAATGTTTGAAATGAATAAGCACAACTTGTAATTCTTACAAATAAATGATTTTTTCTTGTTTTGTCCTTACGAGCCCGTCTTGAAAACAGTGGGCTGATTTGGATGGTTTAGTATTTTACGGAGAGTTATATAGATTTCGAATATATTAAAAACATTTTAAGGGCGTCTGTGTAAAAAATGAAAAACTGTACACACACATTAATACAGCCCACAAGAGACCATTCGACAGGTGAAGTAATAATGCTTCGGGAGAAGGCGTCGTCCGACTTTCCTACTCGAAGTGTGTATATTAGCAAGTTGTTTAGATAACACCTATAGCGTGATTCAGAATACAAGTGGCGCCATCTCTTGTCAAGTAGCAGAAAGTCGTCTGATTGAATTTAAATTGTACAATAATTGACAACTGCATTGTGGTTGTAGCTAATTACGATTTGTAGATAATAATTTAAATTGCTTTTTATTAATTTAACACTGCCAGATTTATATTGCCTGTATTTTATAGACGTTTTGTTTCATAATTATGTATTGTATTATATAGAACAGCGAATTTAAGTTAAGTTAATTTGCTTTTTAATTATAATTTAACACTGCCAATTATACGAGGTTTTCTATTTCACTATTGTAAGATTATGTTATATAGAATATTTATATATATAATATAAACAATTTCTTAAACCTAGTTCTCGAAGAACTTCCAAGATATTCGATCTTATAAGGAAGATTATGATTGGTTTTCAAGGGATAAGGAATATAGAATATGTTTAAGGTTATTTGGTATGGACATCTCTTTGGCAGACATCATGTATGCAGGCTCGCTGAATTAAGAGAGACACATCTACACAAACGCTTTTGTTAAGTAGAGCATACTTTACCTTTACATGTATACATGGTAGAGTAAGGAAAACCTAATGTTATTTCTTATTCACAAAAATATTTATATTTACAGTAATTGATTGTTAAATGAACTATAGATAATAAATGAAATTATTATAAAATATTTCAGTAGACTCCCGGATGTAAAAAGGTACGATCTTTAGCAGTTATATCTCTTACTTAACTAAGGCAAACTCTATCATTGCACAACACATGGCAGAGTAGCGTAAATCCAATACATGCAAGGTGCCGTAGCCCCAACTCTATTAGTTTATACAAAGAAAGCGGCTAAATTTCTTGATGCTTCTTGTTATGTAAACGACTGACTGTTAGGTAGACTTAAATCTACTATGGGAATGGTAGAGTCTGGGGCCTTTATTATCTTGTTATTTACAAAAGTAATGTTATTCAAAAAGGTTAAAATTTGATTATTTATATAATTACTTAAGGCTTACTAAATGTGACGTCATTAGTTAATATCCTAACTGTAAATATTAGTTACTTGATATGTAAAAATAAATAAAACTTTTTTATATTTATTTGTGTTTTTTTATATTTTTATATCATCGATCCATTAATATCTCATTTCTGAACACAGGTCTTCTCTCGAAATTAAGAAGGGCTAGGCATAGTCCACCACGCTGGTCAAGTGCGGATTGATAGATTTCACACACCTTTGAGAACTTCATAGAATACTCTCAGAGGTGTAGGTTTCCTCACGATGTTTTCCTACGTTAAAGCAAGAGATAATTAATACTCACATAACTTCGAAAAATCGGAGGTGCGAGCGAGATTCGAACCATGGTCGCCCAGCGTGAGAGGCCGTAATCTAAACCACTATCACAGCTACCACTTACTTTTATCACATATATTATCTTAGTTATATCACACATACACATATTATTTATGTAATTATAAATAAATAAATTCATCCATAGTCTAACAGTATCAACTGTGTCGAGGTACATGCGTAAAGATGCATAAAGGTGAATGCACAATATCCAGATCCAGAATAAAAGCAAAAAGCCTTGGTGGTCGGATACGCTTACAAGCGAGGAGAACATCTTAGTTCTCCACAAGAGTAACACAATACTACCTCGGATAGGACTTCAGCCTGGATTGGATGTTTGGTTGTATATGGATGTCGAAATATAAATATAAAAAACGTGAATACGTTTCCTGTTTGTTATAAATGTATAACGAAACGAAACATAACTAACTAACTAAACTAAACTAGTTACTAACGTAACTATAGTTCGTCCGGGGAGGTGCCGCCGCTCTCACAATCCGCCGTAAAGCAATTCTTGTTGATTCTATTCGGCCTTTTACAGTGACAATGCATAAACTCACGTGATAAACATACGGACGATTTCATGTATCAATCTGGCGGTGGATACGCGAGCGCACACTATTATTACGCTTTTCATGCGACGTCATATCTCCACGACACGATAATTCTCTAAATTTTCCATCCAGGCAGGATCACACGCATTTGTCAAGCACAGAGCATAAAGATAAAAGTAGGTATTTTAGGTTCTGTAGTGCGAAATATCCTGCGTATCGTGATGAGAGTTCTCATCGGGCTATTCGAATCATGCAAGTTAGCGAGCGCTCTGATTGGCCGAGCCCCGTCGAGGTCCTGCGCGACGCTGCGGAAATTAGGGTGCTCGCGGATCGAAAACAAAATCAAAATATATATATTTAAAATATTTTTTTATATATTGTATAATTTTATGCATATATTCACATTTATAACGACCCGCGTGTCGCTGCGGTTACCACACTAGTCTGACACGCAGAGGGTTCCGGGTTAAAATAATTTAGATTTCTGTTTTGGATCTGGTTGTTCGTGTACTTGTCTTTGTATGTATTCATAGTACGACACAGGGTTACTCCTATTGTGGAGCATTTTTTTTATGTTTGTAAAGTAGCAAACGAGCATGCAGGCCACCTGATGTTAAGTGGTCACCGCAACCCATGGACATCCACATCCAACCTCAAACAAAACCGAAGTTCCGTTTGAGGTTGGGTGTAGAAATCATTTATTTATTTATCCTCAGGATTTCATTCTTAGTCACCTCTTATGACATCCAAGACTAATCGGGTCCTCCTCCACACGGTTAAAAAACAACACAGAGTTAAACAACCTTTGGGTATTATTGTCAATAATTTTTTATAGAACTCGACTTAGGATATTTTTGTTTGAAAGTAAGATAAAATGTTTAATATTGCATTGGATTAACTAAACTGAACTTAAGCAAACTGCCACGCTGGAAAGTAAACTAAGTACAGTCGGGTAAAAAAGTATTTGGCGAATAAAAATTAACGTGGCAATTATTTAAAATTTCACCATTGTAAAGTAACAGCTAGACCTAATTATTTAACTATATTGTAAAAAATGTAATAGAGGAGAAGGTGGTAATGTGGCCCCCCACTTTGTTTTTGAGGTCTAGTGTAAAAAATAAAAGGAATACAAATCTAAATAATATATTACCAGTTTCCGTATTTATTTACCTATATATGGCCTACTATGGAATAAAAAAAAATGCGACAGAATATTAAAAAAATTATGTATTCTAAAAAAACGCAAATTTAACAATTTGAGATCAAGTGAGGGTTATATGGCACCCTGGGGGCCAAATTAAATGTATTGAACTTAA
>DWKL01003837.1:0-11135 GCA_018249415.1 Phareas burnsi
AGCAATATTTTAACAAACAAAATGACCGTATTTATGCTGAAAGCTCTAAAGAAGCTTCCCAATTAGTCAACAGAGTATAACGTGGGCATTATTCGACTTCAGTGATGGTTTGGTGGGGTGTTAGCGATGAAGGAGTGACAGCCATATTTTTGTGAAAAAGGTATCAAAACATCGGCACAAGTGTATCAAAATACCATTCTTGAGAAGGTAGTTAAGCCCCTTAACAACACCATGTTCAATAACCAAGAATGGTCCTTTCAGCAAGATTCGGCGCCGGGTTATAAAGCTCGATCCACCCAATCTTGGTTAGAAACGAACGTTCCAGACTTCATCAGAGCTGAATCTAGTCCTGACCTTAATCCACTGAATTATGATTTATGGTCGGTTTTAGAAAGTAAGGCTTGCTCTAAACGCCTTGATAATTTGGAGTCCATAAAACATTCCATACGATTAGCAGTGAGATTTTTCCTATAGAAAGAATGCGTGCTGCTATTGATAATATTTAAAGGACTGTATTGCAGCCAATGGATACCACTTCGAATAAGCTTTATATATTTTTAATCGATTAACACACTGTAATAGTAATAAATGTTACATACAATAAAAAGATGTTGTTTTTCTTTGAAATAATATTTATGGCAAGACTAAGTAATAGATATATATAGGTAGTTATGTTATGCCTATGAGGTATATAAAGGTGGCAGAATCCTTCATGTTACGACTCCAGAGGCACCACTTATAGCTATTCCTACACTAAACTAGTGTTAAATGCTGCTGTTTTGGTTTGAAGGGTATGGTAAAGCAGAGATACTTATATGAGGTGTCCCAATATAGCAATGTATAGCAACATATCCACGGCTGATCTTAAGGAGGACTTCATTACTATTTGGGATTGATTGTGATGTGATTTGAGACTGATGTTTATGGGAGGCATTAAATGCTTAGTATTAGATGGGCTGCTTGCTCTTTCTATTACATAAAAAACATACAATCATCAGGAATAGAAATACTTGTGCGAAAAATATAGTGTCTGAAATGTCTTAAACCAAAAACCATTGCATTAACTTGTACACTGGTACTTGTAGAGGTCTGAATGTGAACATTATTTAAAAAAAAATTAAACGCTGATGTATCGTATTATCATTTCAACATTATCTCAAAGCATATATTATTGAAATGAAATCATTATCTCAAAGAATATATTATTGTGATGAAATTGTAATTTTTGTTACGTGTGAAGAATAGCTACAGCATGTAGGCGGTCTAACATTAAGAGATCAGTGCAGTCCATTGACAACAACATCTAACTTCAAACAAGACTGAAGGCACTATTGAAGTCATATGTAAATATTACTACTGTTGTTTGTACGGTCATATGTAGATGTTACTACTCATGAGGACCCAATATACTAATAAGTGTTCACCCGATAACAACACCTCTTCGACCAAAACAAGAATTACTTCACGGCGAGTATGATAGTTTAAATTGGTACTAACTTATACACGTAACAAGTGAAAATGAGCACTGTTTTAATAGTAGAAAGGTGGACTACTACTTGAAGTTGGTAGAATTTTTAGTGACTTGACTGCAGAGTCACCACCATCACACCTATTTCTGACTTATGATAGCAGTATAAAATGCTACATTGATCTGATTTGATAGGTACAATAGGAGATACACGTTGGAGAGCACTTATGCATCCTTCAACTTCGTCAACAAATGGCAATGGTATTGTTGCCAATACCAGCAAGGCCTATAACTTTATTTTGTAACTAATAACTTTCAAGGTAGACTGCACCCCCATTGCTTTTCCATGCAATAAAAATCCACTTAAAAAGTATCAACAAAACCATAAGTCTGGACATATTTTTACCAAAATATTCCAACTTTCATTTGTGTGTTAATGTTACTTATTTTTATACCAGAGGTTTGTTACTTACGTAATTGGCCATTACTACAAAATAAGATTCAAGGTTTTAATGTACATGCCATATAAATAGTTTACGAAGTACTTTTGTCTAACTTTATAACATATAAAACTCATAAGAGATTTAACATCATTTACTGCTAAAATAACTGGCCAATAACACTATAACGCTCTTAAAGTTTTCTAAATTCAAACCCCCCCACTGACTTCGCTGGATAGCATGAACACATAAAAAGACCAGTATACAAACATCCAGACCCATAGAAGATACATAAATTAATTATTTCGATGTCTAGCTATCTGGGGATTGGGGGGAACCCTCCACATATCCAACCGGTATAGTTACCACTGTGCCACTGAGATTATCAATATGTAACTTGTCGATACCCTAAACAATACAAACAAGCAACTGTTGATCCAATATACAATTTGGGCTATAGATTCTTTAAACTCATTTATCAGAAACAATATTTTAGTTTTTACAATACCCTAGTTGTGAATTTTCATCTTATGGCAGTAGTTAAGGCAGCATTCTACCGTAGTATCAGGTAATAGACAACTAAAAGGTGTCCAGAAGAAATCGCTTTTTAATCACCACTGGTTTTATGTATATATAAAAATGTGGGCATAATACTTAAAATATTTCTTGTTGTGACAATATAAAATATTTGTGTTATATTCTATTGTAATTTCAAGTATAGATAGGGTTCAAAAATACGTTATGAAATGTATCATAAAAAATTACTTACTGGTAGGGAAAAACAAGTATTTATGATATAAATTAGATTCTGAGTAATGGTAAACGTGGTATCTGTCGAAGTGTGGCACAGTCTACACGTGTCATTATCGTACATAATTAAGTTATCCATTTTTAACATATAAATTTTATTTTAAATCGTAAATTGCTATATACTCAATACGTATATTAATCGATTATTGTTGCGACTGACAACAAATAAAAATAAAATATTATTGACATTGACGTTTGAAGCGAGTGTTGTTAGGGTAATTTCGAATTTGCATTTTAGATTATTTTTTTTATAATATAACGGAAAGAACATATATATTTATTTTTATAAACAAACCCAGAAATAAATAAGCTAATGTAACTATTATCACCTATGGACATTTGGAATACCAGGGGAATCGCCAACACATCATCAAGTTTTAAGTGAGCAATTACAGTTAAATTAAAAGTTAATAATAAGTAGAATAATATATTTAGACACGTTCAATATGCCTTATATTGCCAGAAAATATAAGTTTGTATTTCATAAAATTCTTGTCACCGCGGTGAAAAATAGAGTAAATTTAGCAGTCGACTACAATGAATTCAAAATAGCGTATTACGAAAAATATCAAATATCCTAAAATTACCCAATATACTTATTAGAACAAATATTTGAAACTATTTTTAACGTTTGACAGCAGAAATATCTTTTCAAATTTCATTTCATTTGTGTATTGCCAATAGTCTTCTGCTACACAATTCATTTGTTAAAAGATTTTTTTGTTATAAAATCGATAACTGATTAGTTCCACCAAATCATGCGAAGAGCTGTATACAAAGAGTATAATAGGCTGTATATGTAACTTATTCTTCTAAGATAGAATAATATGAAAATAATAAAATAAATTTACTTTCAAACGACATAATAGTACGTTTTTAATATTTTAGAAGATCATTAAAATTTTAAAATAGCGAGTTTAGCTGAAAATTCAAGACTGTTTTTTTATCAATATATGTTTGTTAATGAATATGCAAATTTATAATGCATTTATCGCAATAACGTTAAAATAGTGTAGTAGACTGTATATAAGTTAATAAGTTTAACATTTTGTATGGCCTTACTTATTACTTTAGTAGTTTTTTTACAGTAATACATATCGAAATGCATTCCATTTTTACCCAATTGTTACAGAAGAGAGTAATGTTTTTCGAGTTTATGTATGTCTCTTTTTTGTCAGGGGTTGTGACCTAAACGATAGAATTTAAAATATGAGTAGATATTAGGTACATTAAAATTTCAAAATATCTAAATGGCGTCTTTGATTTCCTTTTTTTAATGTCGCATATGCGGCTTAAGTCAATTTTGTGTTTCTAACTTGTCTATACTGTCTTTACATTAGGATTTCTTATATTATTGATGCCATTGACACAACAAAAACAGACACTCGGACTCTGGACTATTAATGTTATTATATAGATATAAATAATTAACAACAGTATGTAAACCAAAATTATAATTGCAGCCACTAAAATCAATATACACATAATCGTTTGAGTAGGCAGTGACACATATAAAAAAATAATTTATTGACCTTTGTCTTATTTTTGCACACCTATCGATTGATGCCCCCATACGATTATGTGGACTCAAACTTAACCCCCTTTTACATATATGAAATGCCAGCCTGCCCTTAATTAGTGTTTATTCGTAATTTAACATCATTGTATAACAGTTCATCTTTCTAATTGCATCTATATAGTGCCAAAAAATTGTCGCCGAAAGAAATATCTGTAACATACAGACAGACATCCGATTCGTTTTTGGCATTTGGCAAAGAGCTTTTAAAATTTACAGCTAACTGGAAATTAACAATATAAAACAATTAAATTCACCGAATTATTTAATGAATCATTGCAAATTTTTTATGACAGATTGTTTAGATAAGAAACGATTAGTTGGGATAACTACTTATTCATAGAAATGCCACAAGTTGATAGTATTCAGTCAATATCGGAAAGACCGCTTCCTGTGATAGCTGCGGAGGCGCATCCCGTTTGCGTCAAAGATTAATATTGCGGTTTCATTATTTGAACTTCAAAAGTATCTACATGATTGTATTAGCAACTTGATTTGGCTTTTTTCTCGCTTTTTAATCAAGGATATTAAGTAATAATACATGCGTGGTTCGATCAGTATTATTACGGAAACATTAGTGATTATAACAAATACGTAGTAAAGCAGTAGTATAAGTTACTCCATTAATCGTTGAGGAGCGAGTTAGCAAGGATGGGCACGACCCAAAACATATTACCATCTTAGCAAAATCGACAGTATTGAAGATTTCTTGAAGATTTCTTCAATACTGTCGATTTTGCTAAGATTATGATTTTGATTGATTTAATATAAATCATTATATAATTTAATATAAATCGTTATAATTATTTATATCTTAAGAACAAAATTCAACACTATTTCTTGGCACATTCAATATTTTTTTCCAATTCAGCTGCATAGCCAGATTTTTAACTTTATTACCGAATTTAAGAAGGTGAATTTTTAAACGAGGAAGGTGGACTAAAAATTTGGTGTCGGTTTAAGCGGGTTACCGAATTTTTAAACCCTTAGATTGGCTGTCGGTTGGCCCGCTCACTCCATCCCCCTCCGTGCTAGGATTTATTTTTGAAGTGAAAATTTCCTTAGCATCGTTGTGATTTGAAACTCGATGAAACAAAAAAGCGACCGTAAAAAGAGACAGACATATAAATTTACCAGATTTAACGTGGGAGAAAATGAGATAGGAAGCATATGATGATGATGATGATGATGATAATGGTGGTGGTGGTGGTGATGGTGATGGTGATGATGGTGGTGGTGGTGGTGGCGGCGTCGGTGGTGGTGGTGGTGGTCGTGATGGTGGTGATGGTAGTGGTGGTGGTCGTGATGGTGGTGGTGGTGGTCGTGATGATGATGATGATTTCCCCTCGTTATCTTGAAGTCAAAATTTTTTGAAGGTTTCACTTCTACCACGTGTGAATTGCACACATGTATTTTTTTTATCTACGCCGACGCGAAGTGCTGAAGTGAGTCCTTTTTAATGCTATGTATAATGTATATATGTTATAGACATGTAAGTCTGTATTTGCTTTTGTGCTACTTTCGTATATACAAATAGTAGATTAAATACTCCGTGAAAATTATGTCAAAATAAGACTGACACTATGAAAATGTATCACATAATAACTGGGATGATTTATATTTAGAAAAATATAGTACCCACTTTTCATACTATAAAATTCCGATAGAATTTAAAATTTTATGAGACTTCCCCATTTTCAATACAAACAATTATTAATTGATGCATTATCTTATTTATAAATCATGGATATAACAATGCTGTGCATATCCGTTAGCAATTTTCTTAATATCTTCGTTGAATCGTCATTTTGAAAAGTTCAGTGCGTGTCTTACCTACGCGCGCTACTACGAACAATATAATCTTTGCATTAAAAAATGTGACATGCAATTTATTTTAAAATGTTTTGCCCTCAGTAATTACAGAACAGTCGTCCTAAATGTAAAGTTAGACGGGTGTCATATCTAATAAATTGGTTGGACATTATACAATTCTAAATTTAGTTTTTAATCTGTGCAATATGTTCATAAAATGTGTTTGGTTTTTGTTTGTTCTGGGATCTATAGACGCTCGTAAGTTTTTTTTAATAATGAATTTTTTTTAGTATAATCATACATCGTGTGCTGCCTCTATATATTTGGTTTTAAAAAATAATTGTTATTGATATATTCAGGTATTAAATTAAATACATTTTAAGGAAGTTTCAGTATACCATTATCCGGTAAGTTGAACTAACAATTAAAATAAATACTTTTTTATACCGATATAAATATACCAACTTCAATATTTAAATATATTTTTTTATTTTCAAGTAAACAAATGTTTATTACTTTCACAGTAACACAATATATGGGAGTGTATCTAAATAGATTAGTAACAACTATTTTTCTTCAGTAAAAACTTTTGCTTTAGAAGAACAAGTTTTATTATCAGGATTTTCAGTGTGGCTGTAATATTTATAAATTATTAAACCAGGAGAAAAAAATTATGACTCGGCTTTCTATACTTTAAAATCAGGCCTTTGCTTGATCGTAAACACATCACCGTCCTCAAGGCTGTCCTCTTTCCAAGCTAATAGCGGAAGCTTCGCTATTCTTCCACTCTTATTAACTTAGTTAATAACTATCAAGGTGACGAATAAATGAAATTAATCGAGTAAATTATTTTTTCAATTGTCACTTATAACACAAAAATAAAATTAATTGTCATACGAACTTTTAAACCTCACCTCTGTAAAAAATCTATAGACCTTTCAAAGACGTTCCCCAATCTACTACAAATTCGGGAAAACTTAGACAAGTGACAATCCTAAGTATTTTGAAAGCTTATAGCTCGCTACTAATAGAAGTGTGAAGGTGGCGGTAGTGTAGGCTTATAAAATTGAGTAATACCGCCCGGTACTACTTGTAGAGTGACTTACGAAATGAAATGTGTCGGTAATCACACATTTTTTTTGTTATTATTGGGAAAACTAACATTCACACATATTCAAATATAAAAAAACTTAAACATAAAGTTTTCCTTCGTATATCAGCAAAGTTTATCTTAATAACTTAATACAAAGATACGATTTCAAACAGTGTGAAGCACCTACACATGTCTTATTAAAATGTACAATTATTATTAAAAAGTTTAGTTCACCGTCATCATTTTTATCAATCATTATTGTTTACAATTCAATTAAATTATTATTTCATACTTTGCCATCAGTATTTTTTTTTAGTTAAAAATCAGAAATCATCTACTTAGGAATGGTTTACAAAAGTAAAAAATATTTAAATTTTCTGAGATTTTAATATTCACGCATATTCTGTAGAGTTGAGATAATTAGTAGTTTGTATTAAACTGTGTTGGGTTGAAAAACCTAATTAAGTTACAGTTGAGAAAAAAAAAGCCTTAAAAAAAACGAGCTTTTAGAGTGTTGTTACTACTATTACTACTACATTCCCTTTCCTATAGTTGTGTCTATGGTCCATAGACATGGTGGTACTGATTTTGGTAAGAATCCTAGGCCATAGTCATGAAATTATTGTATTGTCTCTGCGTCTTATACGTGATAAATTTAAAATTTTTCAAACGTCTGGACGGTGGACAGTTATAGTCCGTCTAACGTTGAGGTCATCGAAGGTTCCACCACCCACGTGCTTCTAACGGAAGTTCGACCCGAGGTCGAGCCAAGAGCGAGCGTCCGGCTGATAGTGCCCTGTTTATTTATTACTCACTTTTTAGGGTCCCGCTGCCAAATGGTAAAATGTATACCTTCTTATTGTCCGCCTGTTTGTCCCTGCGTCTGTCTGTCTGTGTCACATTAATACATACATACATACATAAATATATACATATATAAAATTTGAAACGTAAGTATGTTCTTTAAACCGCTTTATAGTAGTTGGGGAATTTACGGAAAGAAAAAGTTAAAAAATCTGTAACCCGACTACGATAATAATAGCAAAAATCATCTTCACCACCAACCCATTAATATCCCACTGCTGGGTACGGGTCTCCTCTCCCACGGGTCGTATAGGTCATAGTCCACCACGCTAGCCAAGTGCCGATGGGTAGACTTCACACTTCAAGATCTTTACATAAAACTCTCAAGCATGCAGGTTTCCTCACGATGTTTTCCTTCACCGTTAGGACAAGGGCCAATTAATTTTTAATACGGACATAACTTCGAAAAATCAGAGGGTAAAACCCCAGACCTCCAGTGTGAGAGGTCGAAATCTTAACCACTAGACTATCACTGCTTTTTGTGGAGTAATTCTTGTTTCGGTTAGAGAAGTGAGGTTGTTGGGTATACCACCGTAGTCCTCAGGAGTAGGCATCTACGTACGATTTCAGATAGAACTTCAGTTCTGTTTGAGGTTCGATTTACTACCGTCCGTTGAAATGCCGTTATCCAACATCTAGCCGATTTCGACATTTTGAATTTTTCGTAATTAACACATACCTATTCTATTAAATCTATTTTTGAGACCTCAAACTCTTACATATAAAGTAGCAGTAATATTTAAAAATTACCCTCTTTTTAGCTGTAACTCAAAAAGTGGTTTTGGTATGTTATAGAATTATAGGTTAAGGACGGCAGTGTAGATGTCCATGGGTCGCAGTGAGCACTGAACATCATGTGGCCTGCACGCTCGTTTGCTACTCTTCTGACTTAAAATAAATACATAAGTCGGTTTTTACTGTACGGCTAGTCGCTTATGAAATCGTCTCACGAAGTTGACTCACGTTGACTAAAATCGCAAGCAACATTTTCGTCGCAAATATTGAGCAGAATCAGTGTCGCAACGCGGCAAAAGCCTCATTTTACCAAACTTGGTTATGATTTTAGCCGGCTGTCATTTAATCAATTTGCTATTTACTGCCTTGTTGTATTAATCCACTTAATTTCAAGCGGACGTTGGTCATAACTCTAGCGTGACTATAAGAAGACTGTGTCGAATGACCACAGACTACTCCCTTATAGTAACCAAGTAGATGGTCGTCATAATACCAAACGCAGGCATATTCATAATTATAGGGAGTCACCCTGAATATTTGTTAAGATGCCCTCCTACCGCTTGACATTTTAATGTCAAGTGTCAGCCAATTATATCCGTTGCTAACAATCCCGCAAATCGATTCGTGTAATCCTGCAATACCATTAGACTATATGCTCCTTTCAGACACCACACCGCCTGGCGCATTATATCCGGGCCAATCCACACGATCATTTGTCCCAAATTAAATTGTTATTAAATTTAAAAAATATAACGTCCCACCGAGTTCAGATTTTTCATTTTTCTACCATTACACATATAACACAGCGGCGCGATAGTACGGTGATGCTTGACTCAAAATCCACAGCCGACACGAAGAGCGGATCAGACTCGGATCATCTACCCCCACATCGGCGAAACCAAAAAAGATAAGCGGGTAGGAGTTCAGGAAAGTGAATGGGATAGAGGGTAGACGTGAACCTATACAGCGGTAACACTTTAATTACCGTTAGATTACCACTGCCATACTCGTTTATTACTTGCATGCCAAATATGTAACCAAATCTGTTGTTTCAGAATATTACTTTGGAAGCAGTGCGTCTGAGTGTTCGATGCCGCAATTCGAAAATGGAAGGATCCGTCTGCGGCAGCGAACTAAACTTGCGAAGTTCATCTGCCTCCCCCGCTACATCCTGGTGGGGAACAAGTACGCGACGTGCAGGAACGGACAGTGGGACGTACCGTTGCCTGTATGCGTGCGTAAGTAGTGTCTAGAGGGACGTTCTGGAATGCGCGCTATAAACGGGATAATAGGTATCCTCGTGGAGCTTAGGTTATGTACCAGAAAACAACGTGGAAAGGCGGCAGCGTTAGCGTTTTCAACAACAACTAGAAAGGGAACTTCCTACCCCACTAGGCCTCTGTACATAAAATAAAGCTTTCTACACTCATAGCCCCACAGTAGGATCTTCTGTGCCGTGGATGCCATAGACACATACAAAGACAATTACACACTCGCACAGACTCAGATCAGAAATCGAACTTCATCATTTAGATGTCTGCTTATCCGGGAATCGAACCCGGCACAACCTGTCAGACCGGTATGTTACATGTTACGCCACGGAGGTCGTTTAAATGGATGATCACAGTTTTGGTCAATCCAATGAACATGTGATCGCCCAGTGGTTAAGACTCCGGCCTCTCGCACTGGTCCGGCACGTATTTGTCGATTTTTCGAAATTATGTGCGTATTAAAAATTAATTATCACTTACTTTAATGGTAGAGGAAAACATCGTGAGGAAACCCGCATATCTGCACCTACACATCTACGCAAGAAATCTTTGTAAAGTTTTCGAAGGTGTGTGAAGTCTACCGATTCACATTTGGCCAGCGTGGTAAGTTATGGCCTAACCTTAATCATTCTGAATGGAGACTAGTGGGACATTAATGGGTTAATGATGATTATGATGATGATGATGATGATGATGATGATGATGATGAATGAGTGAGTAATGATTCCTTTCAGGTCCGAGTTGTCGCGACCCAGGAACGATATCCAACGGAATAAACATGATAACTCATGGGGGTGCCTGGTATCACTTCTTCTGCATGCCTGGCTTCGAGCTCGTGGGCTCTCCGGTCATTTACTGCGATGGACGCAAGTGGAATGCAACTGCTCCGACTTGTATAGGTAAAAATATTTCAAATCACATTTGGTAATGTACATTAACACATAAATTTTTTTATGTTCGAAGAGTAGAAAACGAGCGTGCAGCTCACCTGATGTTAAGTGGTCACTGCAACCCATGGACACCCACATCTAACCTCAAAAAAAAAAAAATCTGAGGTTTTATAAGC
>DWKL01003838.1:0-11134 GCA_018249415.1 Phareas burnsi
TATGATTAAGATTAAATTAAATTAAGAATTTAAATTTATCGCTTAACACATTGACTGCGACATACACACCTGTCGTGATTTACTATCAGCGCCACCAATGCGGCTCGCACGCATGCGGTGTGTGCCGCCGTACTGAAATACACCTATTGTGTTGCGCGCTGCACGGGTGGATTGTTTCGAATATTAGCGCCGCAGTCAAAGTGTTAACTAATTAACATCACGCCTGAACGCTCGTTTGATGATCTCGTAACGTAAATAAAAATATGCTTAGTATTAACATCAAATTACTGCTCATTTGCAACTTCCATCAATTAAAAATATATAATGATGTTTGGTACTTATAGGTAGAGGCAGAACTTAGCTAATAATATTTATCATATAAATGAAATAACATTAAATCAGAAACTAAAAGTCCGATCCCGAAACAAATAACTAAACTAAAAATGCCATTTTGATTTTTGTTTTATTTCAATGTACCCAGTGCCACTTGCGTCACCAATACGAATATTCACTATTGACACCTCATACGTTCAAATCTACCAAGCCGTTTAGACCACAACACGTGCCAAAAACATAGACATACATATACTCCAAAAATAATCCTCTTTCTGTAGCAGCCGGGGAAAAGGGTCTATCGTATCATATAATCCAAACGGATTATTCCGTCCATAATATTGATGCGGGTCCGGATACTTTTGGGCCCTAATAAATAAGGTCTTAGATCTTTGCTTTCAATGGAGTCCCATACTATTCTCATACGTGTTATATTTAATTATGTGGGATAAAATATATTAAAATATTTTTTGTTGAATTTTTATAAAATACAACTAACGAACGACCATGCGGATTGTATGACAACACAATATACATATGTATGTATGTATGTTTTTTGTTTTTATCTGAGAGGGAAAATACAATTACGTAACATAGGATCCAGGTGTTCGGGACCCCGTATGTGCGAACTTGGTCTGGTAGCAACCTGAACCGACTAAAACGGCTTCATATATTACTCTTGTAAGTGAGCCATATCTTCATCACACCCCCTCCCTTTCTTTTCCTCTCTTAAATTTTTTTACGCTACTCTTATCTCTTAGCAATTTCCATTGAAGCCGCGCTGTAGAGTATTCTTTAGACCTCCCCAAGTGAATACACAGCCGTGCCTAGCAATGGAACATAAAAAGGACGGTGCCAACGGAGTTTTTTTATTTATTTGAAAAGTAGTAAACGAACGTGCAGGCCATGTGATGTTAAGTGGTCACTGCAGTCCATGGACACTCACCACAACTCAAACTTATCTCAAACAAAACTGAAGTGCTATCTGAGGTCGTACGTAGATGCGTTACTACTCCTGAAGACTAAGATGGTAGGTTCGCTGTAAATGTGCCCGGTAACCGTACCTCTCCACCCGAAACAAACTTCACGACGGATTATGCGGACGGCGGTGGTACTTCCCGGACGAACTATAAATCTGCCACCTATTACGTGAAACCACAGGTTTTACCACCTAAATGTTATTTGTATATCTCTTCCAGCTTATGGTAGACGGCCTAGGGATAATGCTGATGTCTCCCCTCGCGGTGCTGGCAGCGTGGCTCTCCGGCCGGACCCTGGCAGGACTGATGGCGTATGAGAGCAATGTCACCCCGTGGCCTCTCACTTCCACCTTTGTGCTCGCTTGTATGACTCTTGTAAGTAGAACGCATTTTAGTGGAGAATATTTATGTAACATTGCAGTAGCAAATTAGAATGGCTCCGGTGTTTACTGCCGCCCATGGGCATCTGTAATCAAACCCAAATAGAATAGAAGTCCTGCCGTACCACCACCTACTGCTGCCTACTGCTGCCTATTGCTGTCTTATAACAGCAGCAGAAATGCTGTTATGTGCTGGTTTGAAGAGCGGAGTAAGGGAGAGTTAATAATTGAAAATATTCCATTTTAGACCTCAAGGGTAGCAACGCATCTGTCACCAACCTCAAGTCAGACTTCTGTTTTATTGGGAGATTGCAACGATCACTTACCATCAGGGAGACTTTCCTAATTTTAAATTAAAACTATGTTTGAGTGTCTGTCCCATGCCACACCCTTCAAACCAGAACACGGTAGCGTTCAATATAGTTGTTTTAAGACAGAAATGGCTCCTTATATAGCCTCTTTGCTGTCCTTAAGCTAAAATGCTAAATAAATCAGTTAGATTTATTTATGATATTTAAAACTCCTGCATATGACGTTAAATTACTAAGTAGCACTAATTTTAATTACCCTCTTTTTTCTCATAACTCGAATAGTGATTTTGGTGCGTAACAGCATTTAACAGGTGGTAGAACTATAGTTCGTTCGGGGAAGTACCACCGCCGCCCTCATAATCCGCCATGAAGCAATTGTTGTGTTTCGGCTGGAGCGTGCGATTGCTGAATACACTTACAGCGAGGCGACCATCTTAGTTCTCAGGAGTAGTGACGCATCTACATATGACTTCAGATAGAACATCCGTTTTGTTTGAGTTATATGTTGGTGTCCATGGTGCTGTAGTGACTACTTAACATCAGGTAGCATGCACGCTCGTTTGCTACTTTACAAACATAAAAAAAAAAATGTAGTTCAAGGACGGTAGCGCTGGAGTCGTCCACGTTTTTCTTTTCCAAAAGTTTTGAGGAATTATGAATTTAAACGTGTGTACGGATCCTAGACGTTAAAGTAATCTTAAAGATGTTCCTTATCAAGACAAAGACGCATGAAGCGATAAACCCATACACGAAACATTGCCACGTGCAAACTTCAGGCAGATAAACAAAAACTTTAGCAAAACTATAAATCAACTGAGTCGAATGACCACCGACTACTCCTTTTATACTAATAAAGTAGATGGTCATCACAATAACAAACGTGGTCATAATTCTATGAAACCACCCTCAAAATTTGTTAAGATACTCTCCCATCGCTTGACATCCTAATATCAAGTGTATGCCAATAATATCCGCTGCTAATACGTAAATATCCACGGGAACAGTTGAAGGTCCCTACACAATATACGCCCAATCGAACGCACAGTTACAATTCAAACGTAAATAAGCAATATCCAGCTTCATAATTCACTGCGGGGTTACTGCAATCAATTTACATTAAAATATATGGATACGGTCGCAAACGCTAAAATTCGACTGTGAACTGATTTCGGCTGTGATTTATGGATAACGGCAGGTTGATTTTGTATCGTTTTCGATGTATGTGAGTTGTTGTATTAGTGTTGTTATGAAGTCATTTTAACTGAATCGATCGATGTATGTTCATGGCTGGCAAATATGTTACATAACTATATAAAATAAAACAAAGGTAAATTAAAACTAACTAAATACGATCGCAGTGTGATGCAAAACACCGAGTGCAGTTCCATCATAAATGAACATAATCCTCCGAATACAGAAGCCACTCGAAGTAACGGACCATTTGCTTAGAGATCACCCTCCAACCCGCCATGAATATTAAACGATATAATAACAATGTTGATTATTGTCTCGAACGTTTAAAACAAGGGAAATTGGAGGCGTGACGTCCATACAGATGGGGCGAAGGTATTTCTTATTAGGAAGTTGGATGAGATTTTTCTTGCGGGACGCCCCTAGGAATGCTAATTGGACCGGTAAAGCTGATCAAACTTGTGTTTAACACGTCGTCGTGGCAAATAATTTTCAGGTGTTTTCAACGATCTGTTTCCCAAGTATTTTCATGCAAAATATATTTCGATATAAAAAAGGCGAGAAATTACAAAATTGAGACGGAAATAACAAGTTTATCCTTTAAAACATTTAAGTTTTTTATCGCAAAGTAGAAGAGAAGGATTCAATAGAAATCCATTGAGAGCCGTCAAAAAGTGCAACCATTAAACGAACTTAAAATACCGTTTCCGGAAAACTTTCGAGTGTCCAAACTTAAAACGGTCCTGAAACTACGAAGTTCTATTAAGCATTTTAGGATAGAAAAGTGATATGTGCGGTGTCAGTGATCGAATTTAAACTATTCTCATTTTATTGATGGTGGAATATCCTTTGTTATTTTGGTTGATAACTTATATTGAGTTTACAAATCGTCTTTGTATGGCCAATATATTATTATCGATAAGAAATGCTTACAAAATTAAAATGTTTCACCATCTTTATTACTGCAGCAAGATATGGCCACAGACAAAAAATAAATTAACGTAACGTACTAAGCGTCTGAGATGGGTCATTTTACAAGTAAAATGACTTAACACGTGCACCTACTTTATTTTTGTCGAATGTGAGTATATAAATTCGTTTCTTCTTATTAATATCATCATCATCAACAACCCATTAATGTCCCACTGCTGGGCACGGGTCTCCTCACAGAATGAGGGTTGGGCCATAGTCCAGCACGCTGGCCAAGTGCGGATGGGTAGTCTTCACACACCTTCAAGAACTTTACAGAGAACACTCAAGTATGCAGGTTTCCTCATGACTTTTTCCTTCACCGTTAATGCAAGTGATAATTAATTTCTAATACGCATTTAACTTCTAATAATCAGAGGTGCATGCGTTGTTCGAAACCCGGACCTCCAGTGTGAGAGGCCGGAATCTTAACCACTAGGCTATCACTGCTTATTAATATATTTATATCTATTTAAGATTATACTTTACCTATCTCAGAGAAATAAAATATATGGAACAAATAACAAGAAAGTTCTCAATGTCATGTGAATTGTGTAGTCTATCTACTACTACTACTACTACTAGTTTTATAGGTGGTAGAACAATCGTTCGTCTGGGGAAGTACCACCGCCGCCCTCATAATCCGCCATGAAGCAGTTGTTGTGTTTCGGCTGGAGAGGTGCGGTTGCCAGGCACACATGTAGCGAGGCGACCATCATAGTCCTCAGGAGTAGTAACGCATCCATATACAGCCTTAAACGAAACTTCGGTTTTGCTTGAGGTTGGATGTGGGTGTCCATGGGCTGCGGTGCGCATTTAACATCAGGTGGCCTGCATGCTCTTTTGCTACTTTACAAACATACAAAAAAAAAACCATTAGGCTAAAATGATGGACTCTGGCCAAAACCTTTATCGTTCTGAGAATATACCCATGCATAAAAGTGAGCTAGTAATGAGCGTCAAACCATCGATTGGATCATGATCTAAAGCCGGTCTCGCAAAACTTAAAGTACGTCCAAGAAAGCGATTGTTCGAAAACTTCAACAGGACAGAGATCTTAGAGGATTGTCCGAACGCGAAAAGTGCAGTAGTCAGCCCCTCGCGTTAACGAGCCGCGTCCTTTCACGTCCCTGTCTCTATCCCTGTGTCCCTCCGAGCACGGCGCCAGCGAACTGCAATAACACGATTCTGCACCCTTCTTTATGCGTGGTACAGTTTACAGGAGCCATACTTATCACGTTTTTTTATAATAAAAAATGAGTTTTATGGTGACTGTAGATTAAAATAAATTAAAAGTAGAATGAAGCTAGAGGTGAAAGGAATCGGGCGTCAATAGATTTTTTTTATGATGAATGCGATAAGTTATATAGGATGACATTACACTGTATTTACGTTTATCATTAACAAATAGAGCTATAAATTTATTGTAAACAAGAGAAAAAAATGCCCTTTGTCAGCAATGAATAAGGATAAAATATCCAAATTACGAATGTGGTTTAGGCGTTAAGAAAACGTACTGCAATAAATTGTTGTTAAGAGAATTTCCATTTATTGTTATTAAAAAGCTATAGATTACAGAGCTTAAGATATTGAATCAGTTAATCAAGAAATAAGTTTTCTGCCAAATAACTGAATAATAGCTGGTTGGAAAGCCAATTATGAAGCTGCAGATCAAATTATTACACAAGAGCGGAAACCAAAAATTAATTAGTTACAGGATCGAGATCGTGTTAGTTGTCGACATAGGTTTGGGGAAGCAATTAGGCACCTTGCCAGTGCTCTGATACAGTGCCTTCTAATACAGTCACCAGGCTTTAATGAAAACAGGTCTTATGATACTATTATTAGGTAATGGTGTCTCCATCACCTCTTGTTTCTTTATGCTTCTCTAAGCCTTTACATGTGTTCTAAGTGAACAAACAAATTTGAACTATTTGTTATCATAATTATATTAAGAACTTTCTTCAAAGATTTTTTTGGTACTACTATATGTTCTAATGTAATTTGATAAATATATATGATGTGGATTGATTTGGTATATATATATATGAAAATCGAAAATAACTAGTTTTGGTGAATTGTAATTTGGATGAAAAGAAAACAGGCCCTGAACTTAAACCTTTCTATTATACTTTTTACTTAGATTTATTAAAAAGTTCTTACAACCAATCGCATGTCAGAAGAAAATTTACAAAAATGTAAGACATTTTTATAAACACAAAAATTATGAATCAAAATCATACAAATATGGTGTAAAAATACAAAGGGAAGTAGAATTATAATTAATTAATGAAGTCACATAGTATATGCAAAGGAACAAAATATTGATGCTGTAATAAAATTTAGAAGCGATCACGTATTAAATGGTCATCTATTCTACTTATCTTAAATATAGCAAACCCCCTAACTA
This sequence comes from Phareas burnsi, assembly GCA_018249415.1. Taxonomy (NCBI): domain Eukaryota; kingdom Metazoa; phylum Arthropoda; class Insecta; order Lepidoptera; family Hesperiidae; genus Phareas; species Phareas burnsi. The sequence goes on from DWKL01003838.1 coordinate 6,575, forward strand.
AAGTATGCGAATTTTACAAACTTTACATGCCAGTTAGCACTGTTATCGCTGTAACATCCTGATCGTACTTCAGGAAAGTGAATATGCCTTCACATAAACATAATAAAATCGCTTATTGTAATAATTTGGACCATATCATAAAAGAGGAAATTGCATTAAATTATAAGTCGACGAGCAATCACGTTTTGTTTCCCGGCCGTTCCTGGATTTAACGGTTTGAATAAATCCCCACTCTTAATTAGTAAATTTAAAAGCTTACTCTGCCATCTATTGGCGGATGTCAGCTGTCAGCTGTTTCCAGACACAGAAGGGGTAAACGATAGGCGACTAAAATGTTTTCATTAAGGGAGTAAAGAAATTTAAATATTGTAAGTTGTGTGTAATGTGTGGGTGTATTGTAATCATTATATTCTGATAGTAATAAAATAATGGGTACGTCGGTCAGAAATTTCTTACACACACTATAAACAATAATTTGTTCATATAAATATTGATACATATTTATTATTCTGATTTGCACAATGCGACTTGTAATGACAATCGCGTTCCAAAGCGACTCATATTGAGTTTAAATGTAAAGACTAAAAAACAACGAGGTGGGTATCCATGAGTTGCAGTGATCGCTTAATAGCAGGTGGCCTGCACGTTCGCTTGCTACTCTTCAAACAAACAAAAATTATGAATATCCAATACATGTATATAATCTTCATTAACTTAATAATGCTTCAGTTATTCTAGTTTTTCAACGTGGACATACGAGTATTTATTTATATAATTCGTTACTCGCTCTCAATGCAACAGGTCCCACCAGCCAGCTGTCTTAAACTCTCAGCTATCAACTTGACTGCTCTTCATTTGACGTTTGTCGGCCATTTTGTTTTAATAGCTGACGTGATCGGGCGGAGCCGGGGGCTACTTAGCTGTTTAATGACGCTATTAACGTTTACTTGAATTGTAAATGCTTTAAAGGTTCTTTTAATGTACCGATCGTCTTATTCGAAGCTGTTTTATGCGTTTCCGATTTTTTGGAGCTATTTTGCTACTTCTGACGGGTTGAAATGAAAATAGTTATTTTTTGTGGTCGATTTTCTTATTCATAATTTAGTAAATGCAACAATATTACCAGATTCAATTAAATAATAACCTAGAGTCCGCACTCTTGATTTTTCTAAATTACGTGCCTATAAGAATTTCATGATCACTTGCTTTACCGGAAAAAAAAACATCGTGAGGAAACTACACTGAGAGTTTTCTATAAAGTTCTCGAAAATGTGTGAAGTCGACCATACCGCACTTGGCCAGCGTAGCGGACTATGCTATAACCCTTCTCATTTAGCGAAGAGACCCGCGCCCAGTAGTGGGACGGTAATTGATTGACGATGAAGCTCTTTATGAAACAGTCCGTCTTCACGTCGGACTATAGATCTGTCTACATCTGTTTGCTTTGAAATGCTTCATATTTGTTGAATAGACCCATCTGAAGAAAATTAGTAGGATATTAAAACATGATACATTGTATAATAAAGAGTAAATATCACTTGCAGTGAATATCACTTGCAGTGAATATCACTTGCAGTGAATATCACTTGCAGTGAATATCACTTGCAGTAAATATCACTTATGCATTTATTTTTTTGTAAAAAAATCAAATTAAATAAAATACTGAATGACATCCGTAGACAATTGAAACAAAACTCCGTTCAAAGACTGTTTATGCTCGCGCAAACACGCTAATACTATGCAAACGTGGTTCACTTCTCCCCTGCAGACAAACAGACTGCCGTCTTAGGCTTAAGTCAATTTGGGAGGGAGATCAAAGTTTTGCTCCATGATCATTCTTAATTATGCTAGTAATCCTGTTAGTTATGGCTATAAGAAACGGTATTAAAATCTTAATATATCCAGCTTAAATTGTAAATAGTAAATTTTCTCTTTGTGATTGTCTTTAATATATTTAGGGTACTTTACTTGCATTTAATAAAATGTTAAAAATAGAAAAGTAATATGGAAAGTGGCAAGATAATATAGTAAAATAATGACGGTCCTAGTTTTGTTGTTAAGTGGCAAAAAGTAATTGATCTTCAAAACTGTAAAAAATTTAGGCAGACGAAATTATTTTATCGGCACTAAATTTGGTACCAGCGGGATATGAAGGAAATGTAATAGATCTCCAAAAAATCCCACGTGAGAGAAGATAGCCCAGCAGTGGATCATGAATAGGTTGTAGCCAAATTAAAGCTAGTTGATGAATAAATAACTTAATTTGTAACCATATTGAAATCTTTCAAATTTATCCCAGCTCTTTATTACACTAACAATAAAATCAGCTTCGACATAGATTGCAGTATTAGCGTTGCCTATCACTTTATCTCTGAATATAGGATCATGAATTTAATTTGGCTCATCAAAAATTCGAATTCACAGTACCCATGCCGCATGATAAATTATTCCTGTAATACAAACGTGATCTTATCAACTTCCAGACAGTCTCTATCGAATCTAAGCATTGGAATCTCTCGGAAATATCTAGTTTCAGTAATTGGGCCGTTTTTACAAAGTATTTGTGATACGTGAATGTTATATAGCTAGGTTATCTAAATGCTTTTATCAAATGGTCTTTTGTTGTCTACCAAAATTTCTTCCTTGAATTTTCTGGGCTCATTTCATTATCTTTTAACGTTATTGAAATCTGCTCTTATATAGCTTTCATAGAACGACTTAGTATCTGATATGGGCATAAGATGAACAATCTAGTTTATTATGAAATTTAAAAAGCGTGCATATTTGGTTTTAAATGCCTGTTAAATATTAAATTCCAACTAAGTAGTCGCAAGTTTGATGATTAAAAGAACTTAATATTTTGGCTTGAATTGATTGGTTTTAGATATTAGAAATATCATCATCATCAACAACCTTTTAATGTCCCACAACAGGGCTCGGGTCTCCTCTCAGTATAAGAAAGATAAAACCATAGTTCACCACGCTGGCCATTGGTAAATTTCACACACTTTGTACAACTTTACAAAGAACTTCATCTTCACTTTACTGTTAAAGCAAGTGCTAAATTATTTCTAATACGCACATAACTTCGGAAAATCAGAGGTGCGTGCGGGATTCGAACACCGAACATCCAGCGTGAGAGGCAAGAATCTTAATCACTTACCGGGCTATCACTGCTATTAGAAATGTATAAGTGTTGAAAAATAAAAAACATACATAGGTGATCTTTTAGTTTCGGTATACTATTATTTTTACACAATAAGTATTTTTGAATACAGACAAAATGATCATAATTTAATCATAGTAAATTTAATACACATGTTAGTGAGCAAAAAATACATTTAAATCCTTGGAAAGTCATGATTCGTCAAAGGTACTGAATTTCCAAATACGTCTTCATAATAAATGATATAATTTATAAAAAAAATATGTTTAGAAATTGTATGATAAAGTGATAATATTGTTTGTAATACTTGTGTGTGTTCTCTTTTCGAGTTCCCTTTCTTCCATCATTATTTACGGACCACTGATCGTCACACCCTACCTGACTCTGTGAAATGTCTTAATAATGCGCTCATTCGACTTGAAAGATAATTTAACAATACCATATCCTGGGTCTGCTGTTGTTATATAAGTCGATGAGAACCCAAAAACGCCAGATCACTGATACTATAAGACGTTTGAGTAATTGACTTCATGATGGGCAACGCTCTAAGCTCATGGAATTATGATGTCCACTTCATGAGGTTTCCAAGTTTTATGTAAGTACTTTCTTCCCTAAGATTATCTACGATACTTATTCTAGATAATCTTAGGGAAGAAAGTAGCTTATGCCAGTTTTGTAAAGTGTTAGTGTTGTAAAGTGTTATAATCAGTTTAGTGATATCCAAGATTAACACGTACAGACAGACAATCAAATATACGCGACTGAAATAAACACTATAAACATCCTATGCCCCATATTTTGACTAATTTATTTGATCATAAAGCTTATTGTTATATATTAGATTGCCAAGCAACTTACGCCTGTTGACTGTCATAAAATCAGATGTGGTAAGTCTGTTATTCGATACTGATCTTCTTACTCCGAAGGATCGATTCCAGGCACACATTTATAACTTCGTTCTCGATTCACGCGCGTATTAGAAATGAACACTTACTTTAACGGTCAAGGGAAAATGAATTCGAAGTGAAATCGTGTGTAAACTCGTTAGCCTTAAGAGGTCTCCATAATTTTCTTAAAGAGTATTAAGTTTGTTAATCCGCACTAAGCCAACATGGTTTACTATGACCTATTCTCATTCTGAGAAGAGAATTATATCCAGCAATCGAATAGCAATTGGCTTAAATGAAATTTACTTTTCGGGAAAGACTTGATGAAATGAACTTATTCGAAATCTTTCACCGCAGAATCTAAATCATCATTTTTTTTATATAACTAAACCTAACGACAAGGCTGACAAGCCACCTGATGAAGAGCGGCCACCGTCGCCTATGGACATTTGCAACACCAGAGGAGTCGCCAATGCATCGCCGGCTTTGAAGAAGAGCTCTTTTTGC
>DWKL01003839.1:0-11133 GCA_018249415.1 Phareas burnsi
AGACAATAACAAAAATATACACCACCATACATACCACCACCAACACGTGTTTTGCACCAAAACGGAGCATCATCAGGGCAAGTTGACCCTACGACGGTTAATCATTTAGCGATTTCCGCAAAGTAACGCCTGATACTATTGACTACATGCTTGTTAAATACTTCAATGCTATAAAAAGAAATAAAAAAGGCCTTTACATAGAGCTCTATCAATACGAGTGCGAGCGTCGGCTTGCAATACCTTGTAATAAATGCGCAGCGGTTGATATTAAAGAGCAGATAAAAGCTCTAGTGTGCAATATACCCGGGTAAAGGTACATGAACACTCATATTTCTATAAAAATAATTAGGTCGGTATCGCTATTACACAGCGAACATTTATGTGTGTATTTGCTTTTCTTTACATCGTTTGAGAGTTTCGTTGATATGGTAGATACATTTTATGTTATGCCAAAAGATGTGGTAGGACTATAGTTCGTCCGGAAAGATATTAACGCCGCCTTCGTAATCCGCCTAAAAGCAATTTTTATGTTTCGTTTGGAGAGGTGTGGTTGTCGGATATACTTACAGCTAGGCGACCATCTTAGTCCTCAGGAATAGTAGGGCCTCCTCGTACGACCTAAGGTAGGTCTGCAATCTTGTTTGAGGCCAGATATAAGAGTCCATGTGCTGCAATGACTACTAAATATCAGGTAACCTGTACGCACGTTTTCTACTCTTCCTAAAGAGAGAGAGATTCTTTAAAAAGAATTCTTGTTAAAGAATTTTTTATTTTGTGAAATTGACTATAAATATAAGCCTTGTAATGTATATAAAAACTTAAACCGCGATGACGGCATGCGATGAAGAAATATATGCTTTTATAACGCCGCGTAGTGTGCGCAAGTGTAGATATTTAACGAGCTGAGGAAAGCTTTCATGCAATACGCTAGCATGCACAAGACAAGTATACAATATTTTCTAATATTATACTTGAACATAAAGACATATTTTAAAATGGATTTTGCATTTTATACTTTGTACTTTTGTTCAAATGTTATTTATTCCCAAATACAAATATTATGTGTTTAATATAGGTATTTCATAATGATTATGTAGGAAATAACAGAATATGTCATCAGTAAAGCAAGATACCAAGAGAGACGAGGTGAATAGGCTATAAATACAACACAATACAAAAACACTATTGCACACCAAAAGAAAATCAAACATATTTATATTATCTTATTTTATTACTATATTCTCTTTAGAACATCATTATAAAATAATACACTAAGATTTTGCATATTATGTTAATTTTACGAAAACAAACAGATTAGTTGTATTGTGTTCAATTATTGCTTTCATCCGCCTCATGTAATTATATTTACCTTTCTCTTTCTTTCCTACCTGTCCTTTCCTTTTTTTGCATACACATTTTACCTTTTACACAATTTTTTATTATTATTTGAAGAGTAGCCAATGAGTGTGCAAGCCACGTGATTTTAGGTGGTTACTACAACCCATGTACACCCAGTTCTACCACCTTCAGAACATATATGAAACTATTTATACCCTACCCTACCCTGCCCTTTTCTCTTTTTTTCTTCTTTTCTATCAGGTTATCTAACTAAAGGTTGAAAGTAATCGTTATCCTAGCAATAAGGCCCTCTTTAGATCACCACCGTTTTTATGTTTATTAAAGGATGTATGTTTTAAATAGTTAATAGTATCAGGCGTCACTTTGCAGAAATCCATGCTTTAAGGTTAGGAAAAAAACTACTTCGCAACAATCCGCGATCATTTTTTTTGTGATGTTTGTTTTTTTCTGTGATGTACAAAAAAAAATATTTGTATTATATTGATTATTTATATTATTTAATTCGAATCTAGCAGGGAATATGTTGGATATAGAAAGTGCGCGACGGTCATTGCTGTAGATAAATAATATTGCAGAAAGACGCTGCCGTCTATATCTGGGATATAATCCCTTAGTTGCCTCTTGCAACATCTACGGAAAGAGGGGCGGTGGTTCTCTCCAAGGCCGGCACCACACGGCAAAGTATAAGGTTACCTACGATAGCGTGATACTAGAGTGTGTTCAATAAAACGCATTGGCATTCAAACTCAATTTGAATTCGACAGCTATCAGTTATATCAACAATCAATTAAACATCTAAAGACAAACTCCTGGACTTTATAATTTTAAAAGAGTTACCCGAGTAAATTAAAAAATACATCACAAATAATATTTATATATATTTCCTATGATCACATATTAATTAGTTTTATAAAAGGATAGTAAAAAGTACAGATTAAAGTTAGTTATTTCTATTTATGTCTATAAGTTTTCTTGACAACATATTGTGGTGTTTTTTTTTATTTATTAAATTGATTTGAATCACTTTATGTCTATTAGTTTAACGAAAGTGTCCTCCCCGCTACCGCAGTTTCCGTGACCACGATCCATGCAACTGGTTCGAAATATAGGCAATTAAAAAACCGCACATCGTGAGTACCCGTTACGTAATGAAAATGTTAAATATATGTTAATTAATTTAATTGTATGTATTTAAATATATGCTACATATGCTTATTTAGCGCCTGTACAACGTAAGTCAATTAATAAAGTGTAATGTCTTGTTGTTTATTTGTAGGAAATTAGATTTAAATAAAGTTGTTAAATGCGTGTACGGACACCAACGAGCAGACAGATAAATGGGGAGACAGACACACGGACGGGACGAAAATATAAGGGATCCGCTATTCTTGCCTACGAAACCCCAAAAATGTGCTAGTGCTTTTTAAACAATTAACGACTATCAATCCATGATGGTGCTTAAGGATTATTCATATGAGGGTATAAATTCAGATAAGGGTACAATTTCTATACTTTTTAATGTTTAAAACTGTATGTACATATAAAACGAAACCGAAACCGATCTGTACAAAGGTACTTACAGCTTATTTCTCTAAGAAATTTCTTCGTACAGATCTATGACTGTACTGAATGGTATATTTTAATAATATCCCTAAGAGATTTTACGTAAGTAGATTATTTATAGATAAATTATTATTTCGCTAAACATTACATTAGCAGGTAATTATAGGGTTACTACTTGAGAGCTATTGCTAGAAATCTATTGACGAGTTGTCGAGATAAGGAAGAATGCAGTACTTGAAAGTTCTGTGCAATATCGGTACTAGTTAGGGCAGCCTCGAGTTTGGCTGGATTCGCGCCAAGCCATTCGGCTCGGATAGCATTAGAACGACGAGCAACAAATCCCCGGTCAATGGCGTTATTCGGTAACGGAATAAATTAGGTCAAGGTTCTTACACTGAAAGCAATATTAAAAATAAAACTTTTAATTTCGGAAGGTGGTAGAAACCTGGTTTAACTCTAGAAGCACCAGCACCACCTAGTTCTGCCTTATAACGGTCATATTTAAGGCGGTACCAATCCGCATTTGAACAGGATTGTGGAGTATGCTCCAGGCTTCTTTCAGTTGTGAGGGGAGACATGTGTTCAATAGTGAGGCATAAAAAGGCCTTTACACAAAAGCTGCTGTGTTCTGGTTTATATGGTGTGGTAAGGGAGGGACGTTTCCACTTAGTCCTTAGGGATAGCTACGCATGAGAGTCCTATCTCAGACAGGACTTTAATTCTATTTAGTGTTGATTACCAATAACCATGAGCGGCAATAACAACTGACCATTAGGTGGAATGCATGCTCTTCTTTGGTTTGCTACTTTAATGAATATGAGTTTAGTTCGGATACCTAAGCCATATAGCCAATTAGTCTATCTACATCTTTTTTTTCACATCAAAGGGAAATCTTCAAAAGATCACCAACCCCATAGGGAAAGGATTGATTATGTGAAAATATTAATCAATTTCCTCCTTCACGCCCCCTCTCGTCGGCGGCCATGCATATAGGGAGGCTCCAGGATCTCCATAGGAACGCACCGGTGCCCCCCTTGCGCGTTGCCCGTTGGGCTCGTCTGGGGGCCTGTACGACCCCAGTCCCCGTCCCACCTCGTCTGTTAGGTCAATGCAACTTGGGGCTATAACAAGTTGTTTTCTTTCTAGACTGATGGTAATGATCGTCCATGGCCCTCACTTTAACCGCTCGCGACCCTGCTCTTCCACTGTACTCTCTGCTAACTAGAGAGGCATGCGGAGAAACCACCCTCCGTACCAGGTATTCGCCATCGTTCAATAACTTTTTGACGAGTCAATGAGTTATTGACCGATATCCAGGGCGCATCACCTAAAGGTTACTTAAAATGAACCTTAGTCTATCTATAGGTATAGAATGCTATTCGTTTTATAAGTCTTGTCGTCTAGGCCACTACTAGTATACAAAACGGACCAAGTCAAAGAAAACTGGAAACTCCACCTGCATAACAGCGATCTTATTTATAACCTCCCTTAAAATGAGCACCAAGTAGTGGTTTTCATTAATTATAATATAGACCCTATTTATCATTTAATTAATAACCCTTAGTTTGTAAAGAAGAAATCTACTATCAACATTTTTTTCCATCAGAACAAAGTTACGTAAGTTCAGCCTTGATTACAAAGCAATATTCGCTTCAACAAAATTAAGTAAGCTAGGAAGCTAGGTGTCGACAAACAGTATATTGTTATCTACCCACACCTTCGAACATTGTTTGGTATACTCGCACATAAATATAGGTTATTTTGTATTATAAGGGTAGGTGTAAGATTACTGTAACACGCGATGCGAGGAACTTATTATTAAAAGAGCTTTACAACTTTCCGTCATTATTTCCCAATACGAGGAAAAGTTCATGAGGGCACTCACCGAAGCCTTTGTTGTTTGCTATTGTTATTAGATTTTTCTGCAGTGAATTGTGATTATTATGGCGTGATCTCAGTAATTGTAGCAATAATGATTAATCGGTGCTTAGTGACGGTAGACATAATTTTGCGCCCTCTCTAATTACAATCATAATCAATGAATCGAGCAATGTTTACCATTAATCTTTCAATTGTTTCACTAATAGTATTTTATTTTGAGGTTAATGATTACATGTTCGGGTAATCATTCCAAGATTCTTCTGAAAACTGATCAGTTTTAATGCTGTTTTTTAGTTTTATTCTCCCATATCGCTTACCTTAATTGTTGATTTCAAATTGTTCATTGATAAAGACGACCCGCGTGGCGCAGTGGTAACCATACCGATCACACTCAGAAGGTTCTAGATTCGATTTCTGGTCGAGGAGTTGATTTATATTTCTGTTCTGGGTTTGGGTGTTTGTGTATTCGTCTTTGTAAGTATCCATGACATCCATGACACATATAATTTAATTTGGAACTATGAGTATAGAAAGCTTAACTTATTTAATACAAATGTAATACAATTAATAATAATACAAAACGTGTTTTGGTTCGAAGACGATGATAAAGCAGACTGTTTAGCATTATGAAGATTTCCAATTTAGTTTTCAGGGGCAAATATGTGATATCTTTTATTTACGATGTGTTACAAATATTCAGAAGCAGCAGTGAAAACTTAAGGCCAGGTGAATACATATTTAGAAGTCATGTGATGAGAGCATCTCTAGCGTGGTAAGGTTGATAACATTTTTTTTCATTATAAAATCAACATACCTTTACTTTAATATTACTCTATAGGTGATAGAACAATTATTCGTCTGGGGAAGTACCACCGCCGCTCTGATAATCCGACGTAAAGCAGTTGTTGTATTTCGGTTGGAGAGGTGCGGTTGCCAGGCACATGTATAGCGAGGCGACCATCATAGTCCTCAGGAGTAGTAACGCATCCATTTATAACATCAAACGGAACATCGGTTTTGTTTGAAGTTGGATGTGGGTGTCCATGAGCTGTGGTGACCACTTAACATCAGGTGGCCTGCATGCTCGTTTGCTACTTTACAAACATAAAGAAAAAAAACACTACGTAGTACGTTAATTGTAGTTTTGAGTTACCTATCTTGAGTCTTCAGATAACTTTTAATAACGTATGTTGGTAAACTCGCCTTTATTAACTGTAACGTGTACACTATGTGTGTACATTTAAACGTGATACCCATTTTAACGGAGACAACTCATATATGTTGTGATAATTTTTCATATCGTAGCAATATTGAAAGTTATAAAGTTGTCACAGCTTTCCGTTTCCATTGTCAATGTGAAATAATGTATCTATTTTTTTCTTTTTTTAGTAAATGACCAAACTGACACCATCCAAAAATTATTAAAATCGGTTCAGTAGGTAATGTTAATCGTATTTATACACACAAATATATCTTCATAGTATATTTGATTCGGATCACCAAAGCAGACAGTCATGCTGTAATTAATTTATATGTTTTGGGTCTAGGTGTTAGGATAGAAATTGGTTTGGGACCCATAATTCAGAATATACCAGTTTTGCGTTAGAGCGAGTATAGAATTTATATAAGAGTTGATTTACTATTGATTATAGAGCTTATATGTGATTATAATCAAAGATGTAGTAAAAGAAAGAAACCATTAAGATTTTAAGCTAATATTATCGCGGAAATTATACATTTTAATTACATAACAGGTACTTACGATATGCTATCGTGAATACCCGTTACGTAATTAGAAACCATTAAGTAGTTATAATGTATGTGCGTCGTTTCTTCTAGCCGTTGAAATTGAAAAGTTACCTATTAAACACGCAGAGCTTCGTTGAAAGACGTAAAATATGCTTGACACTTCGATAACAAATGCATGAAAAAAAACGCAAACTTTCTTTAAGTGTCTCGACGCTTGAATGGATCCGGGTCAAGGGTGACGTTTAAGCTGATATTATAGAACGATTTGCTAGTCCTAGTCCGGCGTGTAATAGTTAAGATCACGCGAACTCTAATTGTTTGCCTTCGATAATGCCGCGTTCGGTTTGTGCTGCCTCCCCCCTAAATCTTTTATAAAACTATATCCAAAGACTTGTTTTATGGTCGAGCTGTATAACTTATTGCAAATCTTATTATATTTATTAAAATACTTCCCTAGCCGTGTGCCCCAAGCGCTTGGTAATCCGCTTAGGCGATGAGTTTTAAAAATAATTTCATAGCTCTTATTTACATTATTATATAGAACTAACTCTTATGTAACATTTTATTTATTTTTTACTTTGTTAGAAGAATAAACGAGCGTAGAGGCTATCTAATTTTAGGTTGTAACTGCAGCCTACGGACACCCACATTTAAGTTCAAACGGGGATGACGTTATATTTGCGGTCGTACGTAGATGCGTCACTACTCCTGAAAACTGAGATGGCCACCTCGCTTGTAATTTTACTTGAGAATTGCGCCTCTCCAACCAAAACAAGAATTGCTTCACGGTGAATTCTGAGAGCGGCCCCGGGATGAACCATTGTTCTATCACTTTCATTCTTTTAGATCCAGCGCTTTAAGCTGTGCGTTAAGCCTGTGTTAATCAGTTTTAGAGTTTAATTAAATAGACTGTGGTGATATTCGCGCCTCGAAGTACGTTATAATAATAGCGTTGAGATATTTAGTACATGAGTACATGTACGGAGAAGTACGTACTGTAATGATTAAATAATGTAGATATTTGTATATGTAACAACTAATGAGCTGCTCTACGTGGAAACGCTCTTAGCTTTCTCATGTTTTAAATACCCTGAGGCATGTACGTAGTATGCTAGAGCGTTATTATATATTTATTTTAATTTATCTTTGTTAATTGAAATCTTTTGGACAGAAAATATTTAATTTCTGTTAAAAACTATCAATTGATTGTGTATCACAAAAGCAAATATCTGAGTGACGATACTGTTAGTGATTAAAATTAACAGTAACAGTGTGTATTTATTAACTTGAAATTGAATATGAACCTGTAACTATTTTAACTTTAAGTTAAAGCTATGCGTTGCGTGCTACTTTTCTAGCTATGAATGAAATGACTCTACTTCCGCTTTTCCTTTTCAACGGTAATATGAAGGAAGTGAGGGCACCGTCTCTACTATATTAGTTATATAGTCTTAAAGAGCAGCAATGAAGTTTTAAGTGAGGATAAATGAATAAATATTTTTTTGTGTAAGAAATAAAATGGTTATCTGATAAAATTTGATTTTCCGCAGTTTTAGAAAATACGACTATACGACTCAACACGGAATATAGTGTTATCTCATTCTATGTGTTATTTGATTGGGAATAGCGTACTTAATTAGCAAGCAAGGATTCTTTTTCATACGGAAAAATTTGGCGTTGGTAACTCTAGTATAAGCTGACTTCTTATGCCCGTAATTTGTAAAGAAGTAATTACTTGTTGCTTTGTACTGAAATAAGCTTTTAATATCAACATCTCTATTTTTAACTGGTATTCTGGTTTGAATAGCAACTCTAAAATCTCTACTTAAACAAAGAGGTGTTTAAGTTAAGTCTTCACTATCGAACATCTATCTCTTAGTAACAACTTCGAGCTTAATTAAGATTAGATACTAATGTGCTTGGGGACTACCACGTAGTCACCACGTCATATTTCTATTAGAAATAACGATACAATATTGGATTGTTCGAAATACAAGCATAAAATAAATTAGACTACCGTAAAAATATAAATGCCAGAAGAATAAAACCGCAGCAACAGGAAATATGTCAATATTGTAATAACCGAACAAAGAGAGACAAGGATTTCAACAAGTCGCGTATTTCACAATAAATAATGTTGACTGATATGTCTTATTGCATATGAGAATAAACCTTTACTATGACGTAGGTTACCTTACCAAACGTCAAGCCACAGGCTGTATGTACTATACACCAGCAAAACCTCAGATCTAATACTGCTACAGAGATGTAAAATATGGCGTTTGGTTTATTCAGTTTAAAATTTTCTTAATTTATCGGAATTACATTGGCAACCGGTTAATTCTTTTAAGGATTCTGTACGTAAGCTTTATACTAAGCCTTCGCGGTCCATCCATCGATACGTCTTAAAGAGTCGTACCTTTTAAATCTTCTTAATTAGTCGATTGAAATTTAGCGATAACGAGAAAACAAAAAATTAAAAGTAAAAAAATAACATTCAATTAGGATTCAAGAACAAAAAGAGGATAAACAACCCTGAAAAGGTTAAGAGACAAATTAGACATAATTTATTTATGTATTATTATTTAAATCTGTTTTCTTTTAATTGTCTTTTTCGTTTTTTAGTTTTATTTATCTTATGTTTCATCGACCTTTATTTATTTTTTTATTTTTTCCTTCATAGCTTTCTCTTATTCTCCACATTATTCTGTCTTCTTTTTTAATCATTTTCTGCACATCGTCAAGGATGGCTGGGTGATAATGATATTTAGCATTAAGTCCGCCTTTTCTACTACTTTTGTAAGTAGATCAATAAAGTATAAATAAAGAAATAAGAGACTATGGTGGAATGCTCTTGGTTATAACTCTCCCCTATCATATCATTCAAACCAGAACACAGCAAGGTTTAACATTGCTGTTATAATGCAGAAATAGGTATGGCGGTGGTGGATCCGGAATCGAATCCTGGAGGGATCTAATAAAAATTCTAAATCTATGAGTTCTACGATCTTTTAATTGTAAACCGAAATTTTGTTAGCAATCTTGCCCAAGTGATTAGAATTAACCGTCTATAATTGTACCGACTGTACCGTACATGACCATGTGTACCTATATTTGCTAGGTACTAATATTTTATATTAAATTAAACTTTAGGAACTTGCTAGCTAGTATAGATTAAATATAACCTAAGTGACTCTTAAAGTATTGAACTTTACGAGTCACTTGTCTTGTATTTAATCTGTATCTACACAGAAATAAAATAATAGGATAAATTAAATGCATGGGATACTCACGCAAAAATAGTCAACTATACAAAGTTTCATATGCCTTCTTATATCTAAATATTCTTAGAAAATATTTAGATATCCTCACTAAAAATTAAAAAAATATGTTCCCAGATGGATACTATCAGAACCGAGCGTAAGCTCTACAAGCCGTGATAAATTTACAGTTAGTCACATGGTAAAAGTTGTTTCATAAATACAGAAGGTAATTAATAGCTGTTCTATTTTATTCAAACTAATCACAGTTTGATCAATTCTACATTGGCAAAGCTACGAGGACATTTTTTGTCCGTAATTGTAGCACGTGTAAATGAGAGCGCGTTTGCCCATCTACTTACCTAGAAATAGTAAATCCCATTGCATGGTAAATAATAATTTAAGATTTTTTGCATATTAATATAGAAACTAGTACGCTGTTACAATTCCAATGACTTGTCGCAACTTGCATATAATATGCATGTTTATTGTCGTAGTGGCAAAAATAGTTCCATGTACAATAAGAGAGCAAAGTTCGTTTTTGTTGTGGATACTAACTCCGATTCTCGATTAAGCGAAGGCGTATGAAATTTACTACGAATATATACGAAGCGATTCGGATTAAGGATCACGATTGTAGGTCAATATTAGGTAGGTAATGTAGTAGTAGTAGTCAATAGTAGGTAGGTAAATATTAGGTCAATTCAAAGGCATGGTTAAAAAAAAATTATTTTTCTCTCGTATGATACATATAATTTTACACCAGCGGAAAGACACAAGAAAACCAAAAACAAAATTAAGCTAATAATACATTTATACTCACATGTTTATTGAAAACATATTCAAATATGTTTCGTGGAGGAATGAAAAAATAAATACCAATCCGCACTGTTCTTAATTCAAAATACCAATCTTTTCACTCAGATTAACTTAGTGTCTCGGTGAACAAAATTGACTTTTCTTCGCTGTTTTTAAGCAAGAAAATCTCGCTTTTTACGTTAGTGTCGTGAAAAGTATAACAGAGCGTTTTACAAGTTTATCTTAAAAAGAAATTAAAGTTCACTATAAATACATGTAGAATAAAGGTTTTCTTTTTTTATTCTTTCTTGTTTCTTAAAGTCCTTAAGTATTTATTTTTTTGAACCTGTTAATTTTTCCGACTGTTTATGGTACAACTGAATTTGGATTATTATTTTTGAAAAGTTACTAAAACTAAGCAGAAGTATTAATAGATAGATTACGTATACTGAAGTTATTCTATAAGGTTATTTTGCAATTTTACTCAGAAACATTAACCTCTAAAACCAATGTAATTTAAGTA
>DWKL01003840.1:0-11133 GCA_018249415.1 Phareas burnsi
AAGCAAGTTATGGTTAATTTCTTTATATATAGCATTATATATTAAATTACAACTGTCCACTCTAATTAGTCTATTGGATACATGTAGCATGAATAGAAGAAACTTTATAGTGTAAAAGTCAGTTACAATAAATTTGTTATTTTATATTAAACAAAGATGTTTTGTTTTATTTACGTCGCATTTTATTTTATTTATTTTAATTAGAGTAGCTTGTCTAGCTTGAATGTTATAAGGAATGGTTTATTAAATATGTTATCGGTAATTCCAGATGTGCAGTTCATTCCCACTGAGAAGGGCAAGTACATACTAGTGTTGCGAGGTTTTACATATTCGCAAGTGGGGGGCCGGTTTTTCTACTGCTCCTCAAAGCATATGGGCTGCCGGGCGCGAGTGCGGCTCATGTCGGGAAAGTTGGTGGCGTCTGGCGACGCTCACAATCACGCGCCGCCATCACACGCGCGTTGTGGCAACGGGGCGTTCGTCCAGCTCCCCCCACGCTCTCAAGCCACTCCTTCTCTTCCTCCATCTGTCACTTCCATCCTGCCCTCCCCACTAACTTCCCCCCGAGCGGCCTCACTCGCCCTCCATGCCCTCAGCTTCCCGAGAATCATGCCCAAAACTGATCTGTGGAATCGATCCCCTCCCGAGGAGAAGAAAGATCATTAGTTAACGATAGATCAACTATTTTTATTTACTTTGTGTGTTTGTAATCGAATTATAGTATTCCGGCCAGGCGGGAATGCGTTTAGTTAATAGTGTAACATGGTTAAGTTTTTAGGTGATATAATATAGGTGCGGATTGAAAATGCCGTCCGCATATTGACACGAATAGGTAACGTCCGCAAGGCACCGTTCTTGATGTTAAATATTGTTGAAACGAATAGTGAACGACGAATGTTAAAGTTAATTTAATTGATGATCTCCAAAAGTTTATGTATATACTTTAAAAGCTACGCTACGTTAGATTTATAGGTTTAGTAGGTATCAGTGATAACATGAATCGATACGTAATTTGGTGATATTTTGTAATAAATTATATTATGAGCCTTGACATATTCATTCGTTAGTGTCTTTATATTTAAAGATTTTATTTTTCTTATAGTCTGTATATATTTATCCTATTGTGTTATATAGACTGCTACCTATAGTAATTAAAGTTTAAATTTGCTTAAGATGATTATGTTTTATTTAAATCCTTTACCCATAATGGATAATGATTACTTACTTTATGAGGAGATTGCATTAAGTTTTATTTATAATGAGTTATTTTTTCCAACGGGCGGCTTGTCAACCTGATATTTAGTGGACACTGCAATCACCAATCGCGGACATCTTCTATTGCCCTGTGAACTCACTGAATTGAGTCACTTTGTCAAGAAGTATGAGGTAGAGTACCTATTTCGAATTTCATTGTACAGCCTGTAACTCCCTAGCCTTAGGCTTCAGGGAAAAAAAATCTTGTATTGCCTTCCCCGTCATAAATTAACTTCCCTAGCGTCTCTGGTTTATTTATTTCAGTTTTGGGAGACCCTGTGTAAACCCGGTCTAAATACCTTCAAAGTGTTTTTTTTATGTTCGAAGAGTAGCAAACGAGCGTGCAGGCCACCTGACGTTAAGTGGTCACTGCAGCCCATGGACCCCCACATCTAATCTCAAACAAACCTGTGGTTCTGTCTAAGATCGTACATAGATATGTCACTACTCCTGAGGACTAAGATGGCCACTTCGCTGTAAGTGTGTCCGGCAACCGCACCTCACCAACTGAATACAAAAACTGTTTCACGGTGGATTATGAGGGCGGCGGAGGTACTTCCCCGGATGAATAGTTCTATCACCTATCAAACATTGCTATTGTTTCTAACAATACATTGTTATTACAGATCAGTTGACATTCAGGATAAATTCTAAAGCTTGTTCATTGGACCGTACGGCTATCACAAGTACCCGTCGGGCGTCCGCGTGCCCTGGAGATGTCACGAGCCGTGTTGTCGAGCCTCAGCCATCACTGTCAACGACGTAATCTTCTCTAGGCCCGAACATAAGCATTGACTATCTTAAGGCTCCGCCCGGACTGGTGAGGCGATGCGATGGCGATGTCAGAATGGCATGCCGGTTGTGTTTGTTATAGTGTATATTATTATATTGTGTATGGGTATGGTTGTCGGGTACGTTTATAAGCGAGGCGACCATCGGAGCTGCTTTCGCGTTGTCGCAGATTGTAATTAACGCCTACATGGGTGACATAAATAAGTGATTATATAGTAGATAGAAAAAAATCTGGTCTGTTTTGATTTGATTGCGGTGAAGCAGATCTGATAAAATTTCATTTGTAATCAAAACTTGTTATACCGATTTAACATAAATCTAAGTTAAATCTTTTTTTTATGTTTTAAGAGTAGCAAACGAGCGTGCTGGCCACCTGATGTTAAGTTGTCACTGCAGCCCATGGACACTCACTTCTAACCTCAAACGAAACTAAAGTTCGGTCTAAAGTTGTACGTAGATGCGTCACTATTCCTCAGGATTCAGATGTTTGCCTCGCTGTAAGTTTGTGCCGCAACCGCACCTCCGCAGCCGAAACACATAAAATTGCTTCACGGCGAATTATGAGGGCGGCGGTGGTATTTCCCCGGACGAACCTAAACAAAATCTAACTTAGTGTAATGGTATCCAGGATCAAATGTTCTTGGAAAGCGAAATTTCCGGGATGAATAGTTGTGTATCTGAATCTGTATCGTCCAATTGCATTGTTTTATTAAAATCCATTCAACTATGTAAGCATTTTCACTCAAAGAACGTTTTTCAGATATTCATTTTACTTCTTCATTACCATAATGTGTTACGCTAGAATAATATATAACGCTATATTTATAATATGTATTAAAAATAGATAGGTAACTGGGACGACGCATTTATATTTCTATAACTTGATTTTTACCTCACTACTGAATTGGTAGCGTCAGCAACGGTATTCTCTTAATATTTTTCTTAATAATAATAATAATAATGCAAACTGTACTAACCGCACGAAAGTATTGCTTGTAGGTACAGTACAAAGAAGGGGGGGGGGGTATGGACGTAAGCTTGAGGATGGATCAAATTAAAGATTTTGACAACACCAAGAGTACAGATAATAGAAACGGGTTTGATGTTCCTAGTTATGTCCGAGAGATTTAACACTTTGGTCTTTTTAGGCGCGAGTTTCTTCCGTACCGAAAAAGGCACCACGATGCTAATGTACAGAGGGATGCGCTTCTCGAAGAACTACCAGAATGGCGAGAAGATATCGTGGAAATGTAACAAGCCGGCCTGCATCGCGCGGATCAACACATTTAGGAACAACATCATTTCCATCAAGAACGGTCACAATCACGCCGAAAGGTTTGTTACTCAGGCACTTAGGTAAATAACTTTTGAGAAGTGGTAGAATTACGGTTCGTCCGGGGAAGTACCACCGCCGCCCTTATAATCCGTGAAACGTTTTTGTTTCGGTTGGAGAGCTGCGGTTGTCGGGCACACTTATAGCGAGGTGACCATTTTAGTCCTCAGGAGTAGTGACACATCTATGTACGATCTCAGACAGAACTTCAGTTTTGTTTGAGGTTAAATGTAGGTGTGCATGGGCTGTAGTGACCATTTAACATCAGGTGGCCTGCACGCTCGTTTGCTTCTCTTCGAACATAAAAAAAAATAATAAAAAATAACTGGCGCTACCGCCATACTTATTTATGTCTTATAATAACAGTGTTATATCGCATCGGTTCGGGTTTGAAAGCGTTCAAGCACAGCACATGCCTGTCAAAAATAATTTTGTGGTCGGCCTCAGAGAGCGCGTAAACCTACAAGAGGTTGGTTACATTCCATCCGCGGCGGTATCAGACGTTAATTATCACACGTTTTAACTGTGAGTGAAAATATTTCGAGGAACCTACACATCTGAGTGTTCATGAAGTTCCCGAATGTATGTGAAGTCTACCAATCCGCGTTATCCAGCGTGGTGGACTGAGGCCTAACCTTTCTTATTCTGAGTACAGACCCGTGCCCAGCATGAGTGTAGTAATGATTTGATGATGCACAGCGGCTACTACTGAGCATCAGTTGGACTGTAGCTGTCCACGAGCGCACGAGTGCCTAGCTTTTTTATCAAACGAGCGCTATACAACTATAATGTTTTAAAAAAGTGAGGATCTTTTCAACCCACGCAAAAAGAATAATGTATATCATAAAATCTTCTTATTCCTCAATATTTTTATCTGTAGTTACATTTATTGTGTATATTTCAATCTTCTCCACTAATATATTGGAATATTCGAAATATTATGATAGATACACCGTTCCAAATTTATTTTTATTTCCCATACAAGTTAATACGAAACATATTTGTAACAAATGCTCAAATTAATTAATTTTTTTAATGAACTACTTAAGTAGGTATATTTATTTACAATTTTACCTTATTCTAAACATTATATTTATGTAAAAATTAATATGGACAATGTAGATATGTGTACAATAGTCACGTAGTTAAATGTTACAAGTTGCTCATTATAATCGCTATTATGAAACTATTAATGATGTATAATGGATGACTTCTTTATACTAAGGTATCTCTATTTTTATGAGCCCTTTTATTATTAGTTCAATATGCATATACACTTACTCCTTTTTATCGTATACGGGAATATCAAATATATGTACGGAAGTGTTGTTTATTACTAGAATTCCTGTTCAAGCTAGTCAATAATAATAATCTTTAATTTGTAGGAAAAAAATAAGGTTATCAGCGTTAGTGTAACGTATAATTAGACTCGCAATATTTTGTATAATTAAGTTCGTTTCGAATAAATAATGAGTAAATATAAAACGATAAAGTGATTTCCGTAGTTTTTTTTTTTCAATACTTTAAGTACGTACTCATATAACGCGTGCCTGTCAACAGTAAATCCGGGTCTGATTCTTTAATTTCTAGTTCGTGTCAGTCAAATTGACACTTTCTACACGCATAGCTTCTCACTAGGAATAACTGTGTCGTTGGTGTCATGGACACACCAAGTCGAGTACACGAACACCCAGTCCCAATACAGAAATCTAAATTCTCTAATTCTGATTTAAGTTTAGATCATTTAAATTTCTGCTTGCCTGGAAATCGAACTCGGGATATTCTGCGTGTCAGACCGGTGTGGTTACCACTGCGCCACACGGGCCGTCATTCAACTTCGTTATCATTTAATAACTATTGTATTGCTAACTGTATACACGAGTTCATGATATTGACGAAACCACTACTATGAAAGGATGGGTTATTGTGCATACCGGTCAGTCATGTAGACTTTTGAAATTCAATATGATTCCAGATGATATATTGGCTGCTATGTTGGGTGACCGCATTAAATATTTATGCAGTAAAGTTATTAATCAGACCTTCTGCTGCGTAAACGACATGACGGCACGAACACGCTGAACCATAAAGCAATTTGGGTATTATCGCCCTACAATAGAGTTCACATTGGTTTATCGCTACAATCAATCCACATGCTATCTGATCGCGACAAACAATCATAGTCTTATTACAACACAATATGGTTTATTTTGTCTAAAGTTAATACGGAATTACTTAATTTGATGTATTTTTGTTATTGTGTCTGTTGTTGTTTGTTGTATCCGATTGTTTGTTGTATTTCTGTTATTGTTAGTACTGAAATGTTTCCAGACGAAGTGTTGTTCACGCTGTCGAAGTACGGTAAGCCACAGTTGCGCATCGGGTCGTATCGGTTCTGCACACGAGCGATATGCGGCAGCAAGGTATCGTGGCGCTGCGTCCACCAGGCCAGGGGTTGCCGCGCCAGAGTCATCACCATTGACAGCGACGTCGTCACCATTGTCCACCAGTATCATAATCACTGAATAAAGTACGACTGATGTCTACTGCCACCCGTTGCTACTGTATTTCGTCGGTTTAAGTGTCATACCCTACCCTGTCATACCCTAATGATAAAATTTCGATATCTCACGCTGGGGATCCAGGGTTCGAATCCCGTACGCACTTCTGATTTTTCGAAGTTATGCGCATATTACCCATTAACTATCACTTGCTTTAACGGTGAGGAAACCTACAGTCTGAAATATCTCCTTAAAGTTCTCGAAGGTGTGTAAAATCTACCAATATTCAATTGGCTAGAGTGGTGGATTCTCGCTTAACCCTTCTCATTCTAAGAGGAGATCCGTGTCCAGTAGCCGGACAGTAAAGGGGTCATGATGATGAAAGTTCATCATCATTATCGTCAACTATGACCTATGTCTGCTGGGCACGGGTCTCCTCTCCGAAAGACGAGGGTCGGGTCATAGTCAACAATTCTGCTAATTTTGCTATTGAACGGCTTCGTGGTAAATCAGTTCAATAGCAAAATTAAAGCTCGTATTTCATATCGGTAGCTGGTCATTCTCCAAAGGGAAATGTGTATTTCATTTTGTAACTCAAAATTTGCACTAAATCAAAAATGTAGTAACGTTACGTGCTGTTTCAACCGCGTCAGTGTCATGTACTATCCATTGCAAGTATCCATTATTGTTATCAAAATAAATATAAAAACTCTTAACGCGACATAAGATATTGTGGTTGATTATTACCTAATATATATACTTAAAATATATATTGTTATAAACTAATACGTTTTATTTATAAAAAAGCCTCGGAACCAATTGTGTTGCTAATTATCGAAGCTCTTTTTAAACAAGTTAATAAAGATGGAGTTGTTGAAGTGAAACCTTCTTTAGGTGAAATCAGCGATTTTTGGCAAGAGAAAATGTTATGGGTTCGCGTCATCGACATTCAAATGTTAACAGTAGATATATCTGGAGTTACCATATGTTTTGACTAATAAATACACCATATAAAGATGAATATTATTGTAGCTCGGATCGCCGATAGATGTGAAAACCGGACTATTATTTTAATTTACAAATTATTAAATTTTAATTTTTAGTATTAGATACAATTAATTTGAAGATACGAAAAAAATCATTATCGTTACACAGTTTTAAATTTTTACTTTCGTCGGCAGTCCCCAGTGCTGTAATTTTTTTTTATATTTGCCTTAGTCTCATCGGATGTAAATGGATGATTTGGCATAATAGAAGCACTTTTTGTCTAGAAACACATTCACCCTTTTAGTTATGGTATTGGCGACGCCTCTGATGTTACAAATATGCGTTGCGGTAACAATCTGACGTCAGGTAGCGAGTTCCGATTTATAGTTAAGATTCAAATAAATTAAATAAAAATACTATCGAATATAATCTACGGACTGTTTCTACGAAGTTTTTGGAAATCCTAGGTTGGTTCTCTATGTGGTGTTCTTATGATGTGTTTTTTGTCATTCTTTTAACTTGCCTGTTTTTAAGGTATTTTTCTTTATAAATCTATAATGTTTTATAAGATTAACATTATATCGATCGAAATATTTGTAGCGGTTTCGTTATGTAAATGATAATTGGTAAATTCGTACGTTAGTGGCGCCTTCAGCTGTTGTCCGAATGACATTGCTTTGTTCGGGTACGGCACTGGCTATAAAAATATCTGGAAGTTTATCTAAGAGAAATATCACAATTACCGAATTAAAGCAGGTAGATATTTATGTAATTGTGTTTCTTGAATACACGTATAGACACATTAATAATGTAACGAGTACTCACGATATGCGTTTTTATAAATTATCGATATTTCGATCCAGTTACATGGATCGTGGTCGCGGCAGTCAGTTTCAGCGTGACCACGATCCATGCAACTGGATCGAAATATCGACAATTTATAAAGCCGCATAACGTAAGTACTTCGTTAAAATAATATCCGCACTATTTATATGTGGCACCACTCATACGCCATTGCCCGTAGTAAAATTGGTATTCTCATTATATGCATTTTACTCCTGTTTTAGGATCAGACACTGAGTCTCTTGATTATTACTACGACAGAAGCAAGATGGGCAACAAAGTATTAGTGGTTGGCGGGTATCGGTATAAGCTGATGAGAAGGAAAGGCAGCAAGGATCGGTGGATCTGCATCAAGACGCAACATCGCTGCAACGCATTCGTTGTCACCATCGATGAGGATATCGTCCAGTTGTGCAATAATCACACGCATTGAAAAGATTTATTTATTTTGTTTCTCCAATTTCGCACACAGATTTTGATTACGCAATTACGTGTAAGGAGTCTTTAATGAAATTAAATGTGAAGATTTTGTATAAACATGCAATAATTCTATACCTTTTGACCAAGGGGTAAGGGTAATCCCTGCCCTTGTCATATGTTGTAACAAAGGTTGACACTTTTGTTTGGTCGTAACTGTTGTGATGTCACCCATTTGCTAGCTTGATATATTTTTTAATTATTTCTCGATTTATAGAAATGTATAATGTCATCAGAAGCCTCGAAACTTTGACTGTCATCTCCCTTGTGAAATCATGTTAAATTAGAACGACATTTATTCAAAATGTATCTCGTAGGACTCTTTTGGAATATCAATCCACTACCATTCGGTTGCTTTCTATGTTCTTACGTATTTCTACTTTGCTCCTACACATTTAGCTCAACGTCTATGAAATATTTACTGAAGTGTGTTGGGAGATCTCAAATAATTACGTTGGTTTAACGCATTGTTTCGATCATCATTCAGATGTGCGAATTATATAGATCAGCTCAGCTGCCGGATTACAGTGATTTCACTTGTATCATGGATGGATCGTGAGACTACAAGAGAGACATTTATTTATAGTGCCTACTTAATGGTCTATTTTAAAGAGGACTTAATTGTTGAGTTGTTTCAAAATAAAAATGTTTAATTATACTATTTGTGATTGATTTCAACCTATTATTGCTTTTGTTACTATATGTCTAATATGCCTGAGCTTGAGATGTTAAAATATCGACTGTTTTCTAATCTCATAATATTATATGTATTTTCGAGCGATATCAAAGTTAGCAACCCGTTATCTAATCTTGCTGATTTTAACCATGGGAAATATCGTGAGCTTTGATTATGTGATTGAGTAGATACCTCACGGTACTGTATCGACGTTTACAAAGTTAGGGCAAAATCACCGTGACGTCCCGCATACAAGTCGTAGCACTGCACTGTTTTTTGCGACTATAAAAACTTACAACGTCGCCTTTTATTATTCTTGGGCAAATGTTCTGAAATAACATTTATGTACTTGTTGGTATTTTTATATATTGTCTGTGTATGTTTGAGAGTATTTTCGAATTTATTTTTTAAATCTCTACAAAGATATACTTATATAAACAGAATATATTTTGTGATTCGTTTATCTCACACAGTTCGCTTTGATATAAAGATGGATCGTTATTGTTGTGTGTATATTTAGATAATTGTATTTAAATATGGACTATTATGTATTAAGTATTGACTCAATGCTATACTCATAGCCCCATTGGCTTCCATGTGTCATGGGTGACATGGATAAATACAAAAACAAGCATGCAAACACCCAGACCTAAAATTGAAATATAGTTACTTTTTTAAATCCCTGCTTGCCCGGGTTCGAACGCGGAACCTTCAGTGTGGCAGATATGGCGACCGATATGGCGATCGCTGCACGAGATGCACTACGAAAGTTGCTATAAATAATTAAATAATATTGCAGATAGTGCTTAAACTGTGTTTTCTTTGCAGCTCCGAATTCGAATGCCCTTAAATTTGAGATGACGAGGTTCGGCAACCCAATCATCACGTGGGGCAAATACCGGTTTATCAAGAAGTTGCAGCGGCGTTTGAAGACCTGGTGGGAGTGCACAGCGAGGAAATCTTGCGGCTGCCGATGCATCGCTGTCACCGTCGACGATCGACTGATGAAGCTCAATGGATGGCACAACCACTAAACTTGGATGTGGTTTGACTTCCCGATCTACTTGTGGTCAGATCACCACCAAATTCGTCAAACTATTTTGTCTTGTAACAGCTTTATCTCTGCTGTACAGATATTTCGATTCGAAAGCGTATTAACTTAGGAAGACGTTACAATGTAACCTCTAAAGTAGTAATGCATCTGTGACAGACCTCAGGTGTGACTACAGCCTAGGAAGTTAGTAATAGATTAATAGGTGGTAGAGCTATAGTTCGTTTGGGGTGGTATCATGGCCGCCGTCATATCCACCGTGATGCAATACTCTTGTGTCGGTCGGAGAAGAATGGTTGCCGGGCATACTTACGTATCGTAGTCCTCAGGAGTAGTAACGCACCTACGTTACAACCTCAGATAGGACTTCAGTCTTGTTCGTTTGTTAAGTGTGGCTCTCCATCGGCTGCAGTGACTACTTAACATCAAGTTGCCTGCACGCTCGTTTGCTACTCCTAGCACATATAAAAAAAATGTCCATGCTGGTTAGCCTTAGATGTAGTTAATAGCAAATCCGTTTGTGATTTTTATAAAATGAATACGTCGGATTTGAATGTCGTGTCCTCTTAATAAATAGCATTTTTAATGTCGTAGATATAATTTAAAACTAAATTTAATACAGTATTGAGCGTAATATTTAATGAATAATTGAATAACGGCCCGCGTGGCGTAGTGGTCATCTTATGAGTCTGACATGGAGACGATTCGGGGTTTGATCTCCCGCCAGAAAAATATCTAATTGATGAATATAGATTGCCGTTCTGGGTCTGTATGTTTGTTAATTGTCGGTATATGTGTCGATGGGATTCACGACACGTTTTCCTTGTTTGGGGATGTGAGTGTAAGGAGCGTAAAATATAACTTAATGTCGATTGCATAATTTGCTTGTCTTGTACCATCCGCTATGGATTTTATTAGTGTTTAAAAGTATGTTAGTGGTAGAATATTAGTTTAAAGGTGGTAGAATTATTTGTAGCTTGATTAAAGTGGCAACTTTGCCATCTTTTTCAATATAATAGTAACGGTATCCCCGCTGCTGTTTCGCTATGAAAAGCGTGATAAGGTGAAAATACTTCTCATGAGGTATAATTATATGCTACTTAGTAAAGAAGTAATAATGTATCTGTAATTGACATCTACCAAAATTCCTGCTCTAATCAGTGGCCAGCAAGCTAAATTGTTACATTTATTCCATACAAAAGACTTAAATTACAGACGG
>DWKL01003841.1:0-11133 GCA_018249415.1 Phareas burnsi
CCTACAAAACCCGTCTTTTTATCATATTAAATAAATGTGCTTGGGATGGTATGCCCTAACCAAAAATTTAATTGTAAAAGGAATGTGCGCGTGAAGGGTAGGAAACAAAAAACATTTCTTTGAAATACGCATAGCCCTTATCATGCATAGATTATAACCCATCTGAAAAGTTAAGCAACGAAAGGTACGGTTGGGAGTTGAATTGGTGACCCCTTGTGGCTAAATTTCATGCGCGCGTAGTTTGGTGGACCCGTTATCTGTCAGTCCTAGATATCATTGGATAGAACTCGTTAAATCTTATCGAAGACTTTGTTTGTTCGGCGAATTAAAGACATCCGAGACAATTGGCCACGAACGCGTATCTCTACCGAACCCCATTGGTGCAGCGTACTTGAGTATGCTCCAGGCGCCCTCTAGGTATCGGGAGAGATCTGTGCCCAGCTGTAGGACATAAGATGGGTTGCAGCCAAACAGTTTTTCCAACGGCGGTGAGAAAGACTGATCAAATCAAATATTTTTATTCAAAGTAAATCCTTTACAAAATTATTTTTGACAAATTATATGTATATTGTACTGCATTTCGCTTACAATGATTCAATGTTTTGAATTTGAACAAGACGCTGCATAATCTTTGACGTCGCGTAATTAGTAGCGGAGTGAGCGTTGTCTGTCAGGAATGCTTTTGAGAGGAGACAAATGGAGGAGGCTCTGAGCGAGCGTGGGCCCGATCAATGGGGTATCGTGTGTCGGCCACCTGCGCCGCCGCCTTTCATGCGGATGGGATGCAGCGCTGCGCTCCTTCCTCGCTCATGCTACGAGCTATGTGCAAAATTTTAAATACCGCTTGTACGTCTTTCAAATGCGATACGAATATTAAATGTACACAGCGTCATCTATTATTGCACTGAGGAAATGTAGACGAAAGTCCTTGATTTAAGCGCAAATGATGGTGAGAAAATAAGCTAGAGTTAATATAGTTGAAACCATTTTTTTCAGCTTATATTATTGACGTATATATTATCGTCCTATATTTTAATATATATACATACATACATCATTATGTAAATGTTACCTGTACCGGCCACGCGTTCCTGTGGCTCAGTCAAATTGATTGGAATTTAAAAAAAAGATAGCAACTTTTTTCAATATTTATGAACATAAAAATGTATATTATGTTTTACCACGTTTTTATTAACTTTTAAAAATTTGTAATCGATTTTAAACAAAATTTGCGATGAGCTAGAGACTTGATTTTTTTAACATAGCTCAGATTCGGACGACTATGCAAAAAATGATGTTATATTTAAATAAAAATAAATTTCAATTTATTGTAGTGTAAGTTCTTCTTAGGTTTGACAGGTAAACATTTTTTTGTACCCACCTTACACAGAACTTCATCTCGAATCTACATATCGGAAGTATATAGAATACGCGTTTATAAAATACAACTTTCTGTCAAAAACTTTCAGAGATTAGCAATTTTGTACAAACAAATATCTACAAGTTTGTTTATATAGATAAACATTAGCGACACAGTCGTTAAGATAATATCAACTATATTTTATATATTTATGAAATACTTTACCAATTTCTAAATCGCTCCACAAGTATACCACGAAGGTATATTATTTGCAAGTTAAGTGAGTACTTATAAAAAATGTAAGTAAAAATAAGGATTGTTCGACTCAACCCAAACTCGAATTGTTAGAACTTTAACCATTGAACATTCCATGAAATTCGCTAATTACTTCTAACTTTTATTCTGATCCGAACGAACAATAAATGCAATTTACCTTTCGCTATTATATAAATACAGTTGCGACTCAGAATCGACCCACAAATCGGTTGATCTCACACGAAGATACGCTTCTCCCCCGAGCTCCCCGCTGACTCCTGAGAACGTCACTCATTACATCCCGTAACTTTATATCGATAACTTGAAATTACCGATTGCCCGTTGCAATTGGCCTCTCGATTTTATCGTATCGCTTGCGGTTATTGTGGGAAACGGCACAATTTTTGACGATTTACTTAAGTACAACTCCGTGACATGTGCTTTTTCCTTGTAATAGCGACCTTACAGCTGCTAGCTCTATCAGCGTTGTGGTCTCTAAATGAATCGTAATCGCGTATTGTTATAGAGAAACAAAGAAAACAACCACAACCAATACTTGTTTATAAAAATGAAACTTTTTGAAATCGCCGATATTATCCTAACGACTTATAAATAAGATACTTATCGTGTATTGAGTGCATAACTCGATGGTTATTGCTAATGGTATATATATAAAATGAAAAACGTAAAAAAAATCCACATTTAAATTTCTCCGTAATGTTAACAAACGTTTGTCGTCTCTATCAATTTGCATTTAACTATCGCATCCATTAAAATTACGCTTTCTACACTCATAGCCCCATAGTATCGTGGGTGCCATGGACACACAAAAACGAGTATACACTCGTATTTATCACTTTTTTTTTTACATATTGAAATAAATTTGAAGTGAATTAATAGATAACATCAAATACTACGAATAACTTAAAATAACTAACATTTTGAATAAATAATATTTTTATTCAATAAAATAACGCAGAATTCGAATGTATACGTTATTTGAGAACTACTTGAGTAAATTCAGACCGTGAAATAAATAATAATCATAATAAAAATATTCTCATTTGTGACTAACTTCATCCTGTGTTACATCAGTGCACGCAATTTTTGTTTCATTTTAAAAAAATAACTCTCATCTGATTGTCATAACGCGCCAAAACAAATATAACTTCTATAAATGTATACATTTGCATACAGATTTTATACTATTATGCACAATATACTCTATATACCAATACGCGCAATAATAAAAAATATTCACACAACATTGGGGATATCCATTCTTTAGGGACGTGGACAAGTATGTTTTAATACCGTGTAACCCCTGAAGTTCATCGGCAGCTCACTTAATGCCGTCCCTAATGGAGAGATTGTGGGAAAGGGCAAAGACAATGGCGATTATATCACGGTTAATAGCTGCCATCAGGCATGGGGTGGTCGCCAGGGGTTGTTGCTATCAGTCAGGATTAGCACCGTCGGTAACCGATCCTTAAAGATACTTTGTGACCGTTGCAAGTATTTTACTTGTAACAAATTAAAACAGATCCAATATGTTGATTTTTTTATGTGATATAACAGTAAATGAGTTTACAGTCCACCTGATATTAAGTGGTCTATGCCGCCCAATTGTAACCAACTCTATATAGAACAGGTGTTAGGAGGCCCGAGGTCGATTACAGCTACGTTGTTGCACTTGCTGCTCCCGAGAGCTAAATTGGAACACTTCATATTAGTTTCTCTGCCTTGCCGCACGCTTCAAGCCAGAACAGACTTTATACCGCTGTTAGGCAGAAATAGATTTGGCAGGGATACCACTGCAATCGAACAACGAAGAATTCTACCAACTTCCAGAGGTAGGAGTAAGAACCCGTGAAGTTATCTATACTTGTCGCAACCAATGAAATCTAAATTTCATTGAGCAGATCGTAAAAAGAGTGCTAGAAACAGCAAATATTAATTGTTTGAACTTAATCTACAGATGGCGACTAAAATCATTCCTGTTCTATTCGTACGTGTCAGCAAATTACCAGATAAAAAATACAGCCACTTGCTTTTTCTATAAATAAAATAGTAAGTTAAAATTTCCACATAAATAAATTTTATTAATAAAGCGGAGTTTTAGAATTAATAATCTAATTTATAACAAAGTAGAGCTTCTTAATTACTATTACCCGGTAATGACTACTCCACATCAGGTGGCCGGCATTCACGTTTGTTACTTGAAGAGACATAAAATTTATAAATAAGTTAGAGTCTAAGTAAAATATGTTTTTCTATGGTAGATAAGTTACAAACATTTAATTTAATAATATTTTTAATGTGTAACTATCATAAAACTTTGTCAACTTGTGATATTATGAACTTTCTACTTAAATACAAGTAGACCTCTTTAACCTTACAATGCTCTCAAAAGATATTCATTAGGAAGTGATAAATATTTAATGTGTATACAAATAGAGTACAATTTTGTCTGTTCATACTATTCCCAGTCAAGAGGGGCAATGAATGTATTGTGTTAATATCACAATATGGCGCTGTCAGTTAATTGGAATAGATTATGGGAATAAAGGGAAGAAGTCTGTTTTCCAGCGGCGAGCGGTCCCGGGGGATGCTTCACCGACGATCATTTTATAGTCTTTTTATCAAGTCATCGAGTGACAATGGGAAGCGGACGGATTATCACAATATTTGGCGGCGGTCGTGTGGCGTCGCTTGAAAGTTGAGAGTGAGTGCGGTTATTAATAATGCGGAACAGGCTAGCGTGTAATTAACTATTACTTTGTCCATATAGCTCTATATTTTAACACATACTAGCTGCTGAGTAGATATAATATTTCACTCATTGCTGGACAGGGGTCTTTCCCAAAAATAAGTATTTTTTTCATGTTTGTAAAGTAGCAAACGAGCATGCAGGCCACCTGATATTAAGTGATCACCACAGCCCATGTAAACCCACATCCAACCTCAAACAAAATCGAAGTTCCGTTTGAGGTTGTATATGGATGCGTCACTACTATTGAGGGCTATGGTGGTCGCCTCGCTATATGTGTGCCTGGCAACCGCACCTCTCTAATCGAAATACAACCGCTTTACGGCGGATTACGAGGGCGGCGGTGGTACTTCCCCAGACGAACGATTGTTCTACCATCTATTAAAAGTAAGTTCACAAGTTTCTTGATGAAGACGAAAAACATAAACCACTATATATTTTCGTTACATTAGTAGCAAAGTAGAAAAATTCGTGGTTTGCCTTCGGAGACACTACCACCAAACCTATTTCTACCTTATAACTATAATATTAATTGCTGCTCTGTTCTGATACAACGTGTGGTAAGCGAGAGGCTCACATGAAACTTACACTTCCAACTCCTTAAATAAGTTCCTCAGGTAGGCTTTAACCCTATTCGGGGTTAATTACATATATCTGTGGGCGACGGTGACCACTTATAATCATGTAATTGCATACTTGTTTGCTGCTAAATTGCCGTAAAAAATAAATTATTCCTTGCTATATTACACTTACTACAACACATCAATGTCACGATCATGTTAATAATCCAATGAGCCCCCGAATCTATCCAATTAGCACCAATTGCCAGTTCAGAAACCGTGGACAGATCTTGACCTAGTAGCAGCCCGCATGTCTGCGGTAGACGGCGCGGACCCGCTGACGCATCAACACTGACCGCTCTCAAGAGCTCCCATGGACGTCACCGCTGTCTCGAGACAGTGGGCGGGTGTACGCTCGAGTGTATAAGATCGTATATCCACATCGAACGAACGAATATTATCGTCGTGATCATGATATTACTATACTACTGGGGACCAGTCTCCTTTTAGGAAGGTTAAGGCCTATACTTGCCACGTCGAATCAATTGAATCTTGGCAAATCAGTAGAATGCATATCACTGAGAAGTTTGTAAAGAACTCTCAGCCATGTAGATTCTATAAATTGTTTTCTTTCACCGTAGCAAGTAATAGTGTCCAATTACTATTAGCTATAGTAATAAGTATAAGAATGAACAGTGATAGCCTAGTGGTAAGGATTCCGGCCTCTCAAGCTGAGTGGCCGGGGTTCAAACCTCGAATGCATGTCTAATTTTTCGGAGTTATGTGCGTATTAAATAAATGCGTTGATTACCACTTACTTTAACGGTGAATTAAAAACTCGTGAGGAAACCTACACATCTGAGAGTACTGAGTAGAGCAAAGTTCACGAAGATGTGTGAAGTCTACCAATCGGCACTTGGACAGTGTGGTGGACTATGGCTTAACCCTTCTCATTCTGAGAGGAGACCTGTGTCCATCAGTGGGACATTAATGGGTCTACTACTTCAAACATAAAAAAAAGTAAAATTAACACATAAAAAGGCAATGGTGAAAGTATGGCGTTACTCTAATTAAAACCGCTGGCATCGTCGTGCAGCTGTCTAAAATACTAAGTATGCAATGACATGAAATCTAGACCACCCGCATGTATCACAGACGGGACGACACCAACTGATTCATCAGAATGCTGACCGCTCTCGAGGGTTCCCATGGACTCGCGAGACTGTCTCGAGAGGCTATTTCATTCATGTAAGACGCCCTGTAAGTCGGATGTCGTATTAGCGTAATTGATAATACATAAGCGCAACCGCGCATAACCCCGCAGCTTCCGCAGATCGTAACCGGTCTACAAGTTTTGTATAAAACATTGCAGAGGGAGCCTCCTTGTAACCCATGGTTTATGAATGTGAAACTTAGTCGACAGCTCATTACCATAGCAGTCAGACTTTGATCGGGACACGTTCCTCTAAACGTTTTTGAATATCGATTTTTTTTTGGTGGTAGCACTATAATTCGTCGAGGGAAGTACCACCGCCGCTCTCATAACGCGCCGTGAAGCAGTTTTTGTGTTTCGCTTGGAGAGGTGCGGTTGCCGGGCACACTTACATTGAGACGACCATCTTAGTCCTCAGGAGTAGTGTCTACTACTCTCTTAAAAGTGGCTCTAGGTAGAGCTTTTCTTATTTCTACTGGTAGACTGTTCCTGAGCACAGGATCTGGTTTGAAGGACATACCAATTGGAGGGATTCCAGCTTAATTCTCTGGAGCAGCAACTCATCTGTTATCATCCTTACGTATCAACTCCTGTTTTATTTGACATCGTTTTATACGTGGGTGTCAGTGACTATTTAATATCAGGTAAATCGTATGCTGGTCTGCTTCTCCCATTACACAAGAAACTATAACAAAGAAAATAATAGTAAAATTGTTGAATACTTACCTTCAAATTGCTTGCAGAAAAACCCGCTTTGAATCCAGAGCATTAGGTAAGCTCGTAAGCCAATTTACCTTATTCGTCATTCAATTCAATACACGTGATATACTTCCCAGAAGATACTCTTTTATCAATAAAACAGCAAAAAGTATCAAATCAGCCGAATTACGGCGTGAAGGCATACATCGTATCGGCTGACATTTAGCGGATAAAAAACAAATAAAGAGAACAAAACTAACAAAGCTTTCGAGATGCGCAATAAAAATGCAATAATGCGTCGTTGTGTGCGCACTAGTGGAACGCCACAATGCGTGACTGGTGTGACAATGGAGGCATCGGCGCGTGCGCACCCGAAGCGCACCTTGATGCGCTTGCGTTTATGCTACGCGTGGCGGCGGGTATAGCGCCATCCTTAAACTATATTACTGTTACATACAGCTTAAGGATGGCAGTTACAACTTTTCGATTTATGACCAAAAACGAGTGGAATTTTTAAAATTAATACCTATATGTCAAATGCAAGAAGTATCAAGAATAGATCTAATAGATAGCATTCTTCGTGTGGTAAAAACAAATTCGTATCTTAATGATTACGAAAACCTCAAAATGTCGAAATCGGCTAGATATTGGATAACGGATTTTTTGCTTAAGGAAGGCAGTACAAGCCTCGAACCTTTTTCCACTTCTAATAACGATATTTTGCGACGATCCGCAATAGACACCATACTGATCTGACACGTAGAGAACTCCGAGTTCGATCCCCGGTCATGCACATATCAAAATTATTAATTTTTATTTCTGTTTTGGATCTGGGTGCTGATTTCTCGTCTTTGTATGTGTCCATGGCATTCACGATTAAAGGAATCCTAGTGTTGGACAATGTGTTTTGAAAGTGTAGGCAGCATTGCCCATTTAACGCCAATACCATCTACTAATTTTATTACAAACATTTAAAAACTACATAACGACAGCCTATGTTAAATATTTTGTTTATTTTGTTGAATGTTGGCAAATGAGCCAATAGATAGTTATGTCTATTGGTCATTTGCCTTTCTCTAATAGTACATAAGCGTCTTAACATTTCTGTTCTAAATAATAAAGATTTAGATTACTGTTTTTTTAAATTATTTGACATTTTATAGTGCAATGGTCGCAACAATCATCGCACAAGGAATTATCTAAGCTCCCACAAGCTATTGTGAGCGCGTCAGAAAAAATGAGCTTATAAACGTATAAAAACTCCCCAATACATTCAATACAAATCTTCAACGGTCCATTGTAGCGCTTTTTTCTATCGTATTTGATTTGTAGTTACAAATAGCGCATATGAAAAGCGTTTAAGGTACTTAATGTCCAGTAATTGGCGATCAATAAGGATCAGTGGGCACATTGTGTTTCATATCGGATATCCATTGTCCGAATGAGGATTAAAAAAACGGGAAAAAGCCAAGTAAGCACCCGTCACATTCATAATACGAAACTGTCGAGAGCTGCCGGATTTGATTTTTCAAATAACTAACAGTGAATTGAATGAAACTTTTACGTAACTTAAATACTCTGTCAATTATTATATCGTTAATAATATTTAATAGGTGGTGGAAGTACAGTTCGTCCGTGGAAGTACCACCGCTGCACTCACAATCCACCGTGTGACTTATTGTGTTTCGCTTAGAGGTGCGGTTGTCGGGTACTCTTGGTCCTCAGAAGGTAGCGAGACAATCTTGGTCCTCAGAAGTAGTAACGCATCTATGTATACCACAGATGGGATTTCAGTCCTGTTTAAGGTTGGGTGTGGGTGTCCATGGGCTGCGGTGATCACTTTATTTCGAATGACCGGCACGCTCGTTTGGTACTCTCCTCACATAAAAATATTACATAGCCTAACAACAAAAATCATACTCATAATCATAATCTAACCTCTACATCGCTTATGCAATATTTATTATTATAAAATAAATTCCTAAATATATAATTCGGAGCTTGATAAATGATTAAAAGTGAAAATAATATTAAATCTAGAACATAATACCTAAATCTATTTTTTTGCTAACAGTAACATTTAATATGTAATAAGTACCTACTTACACCTGACAAATTTAAACTACCCTCTAAATATTTAACATTAAAGTAAACAGCAAGCAAGGTGTAAACAACGGTCTTCATTAACCGTTTAAAATTCATACGGAGCACCCATCGCTTATTAAAATCACCGGGCGGCTTGTGGGTCCCACGCATTCTGAATAAGAAATATGAGCTGAACGGATACTGCTATTATCAAAACATTATTACAACACTC
Organism: Phareas burnsi; assembly: GCA_018249415.1. Lineage (NCBI taxonomy): Eukaryota > Metazoa > Arthropoda > Insecta > Lepidoptera > Hesperiidae > Phareas > Phareas burnsi. The sequence goes on from DWKL01003841.1 coordinate 9,175, forward strand.
CAACCAGCGCCCTTCCATGTAAAAATTAAACAACAATTGCCTTTAATATTCGCTCGCCGGTACCGACCCTCGGGTGGTTTTGTAAAAAATCTGTCAATCTGCTGCAGATCAATCATCCTCGCTGAATGGGCGGAGGGGTGAGCTCCGCCACAATCGAACTTCGCAGATAATAAAAGGCGGTCTATATTTACGTAAACGCATCGGTTTGATCCACAACATTGTGTTCCGACGCATCCCACACGATCCTGGCCCTTTACAATCACGTCTTTGTGACGGAAACCTGAGTGACGTGCTGGTACAAATGTCAAGTAGGCGCCTTGTCATAAGCTTTTGACCTTGTTTGTTCAGGACTTAAACAGTTTATCCGCAAACATTGCGGTCTGCGAAGTATTCTGCTAATAGTTGGCCCGTGGTAGAATTACCTGTAAAACCAAATTAGTGGAACGAGGACATTACGGCTATACAAGTATCTAATTTTAATGAAATTAATATCACAGGGTATGACAATAAAGTCGAAAAACATAAGTGTGTAAAGAAATATACTAATATTAGTATAACTTAAATATTTATGTTAGTTCATTTTCATTCATTTCATCATTATCCACTCATTAATGTCCCACTACTGGGCACGGGTCGCCTCCCAGAAAGAGAAGGAATAGGCCAAAGTCCACCTCGTTGGCCAAGTGCAGATTGGTATACTTCACACACATTCGAGAACTTTACAGAGAACTCTCAGATGTGTAGGTTTCCTCACGATGTTTTTCTTCACCGATAAAGCAAATGATAATTAATTTCTAAAACGACAATAACTTCAAAGAATCAGAGATGCGTGTGGGGCTCCAACCCCGGACCCCAGTGTGTGAGATCGGAATCTCAACCACTAGGCTATCACTGGTTATAAATATATTTATGTTAGTAAAGTTTATAAATATAAAATACGCTAATAAAATATATGAAACAAAACCAGATAATAAAAGTATCTGTAAAGCACCTTCATTGTATTATTTTTATTTAAACACTTTATTTTTTCTTTTTTTACGTTTGTAAAGTAGGAAACGAGCATACAAGCCACCTAATGTTAAGTGTTCACCGCAGCCCATGGGCACCCACATCCAACCCCAAACAAAACCGAAGTTCCGTTTGAGGTTATTTGTTAAACTTCTTTTCTATTTCTTTGTATCATCAAGTAACCCACAAACTTGTAGTTTACCAGATGGTAAGTAATCATCGTCGATAACAGACAATCGTAATTAACATTAAATATTATCTAAGGATGGCCACAGATGCAAGATTACAATTAGAAGGCTGAAAGGTGTAGTGTCTGGTATAGGAACCTGTCTCTTAAAACCCCTTCGAACCAGAACACAGCAGTGTTTAACTCTGCTGTCATAAGCAGAAACGACTACGGTGACGACGCCTCTGGAATTAAACCACGACTGGATCTACCACCTTAAAAAAACTCACCTTTCTTCAAGACGCCTAAGGGTTGTAGGAATTCGCATGTCATAAAAACATTATACAATAACAAGAAGGAAACATTAAACACCACGTTTCAATTCAATTGTCCGACAAGACATTCCACTTGACGACGGTCATGTTGGGTCGCGCACGGTGCCAGCCCACGTGTGGGCACGCTCCAGCGCGCCCACGTGCCAACGCGGCCCCACACGCACCTCAGGTAAGTGCTAATTCGCGGCGCGTGTCAAATGGAACAAAAACGCGGTAAAATAGTTTTTTTTTCTGAACCGACACGACTCAGTGAAGTCAAAGGCTTTGGGGGTTTATAAAGTAATGTATGCGGAGATTAAATTAGTCCAAATAAAACCAATTTTTTGTCCACTTTACAATAACAGAGATAATATTAAAAGTACTGTAGATGAAATTAATATACAACACGGACGACACCGCAAATATGGGCTATCTCATCAAAAAGATGAATTCACGAAAGGAAGTCTTTTT
>DWKL01003842.1:0-11132 GCA_018249415.1 Phareas burnsi
CATAAGAGCAGTGATAGTGTAGTGGTTAAGATTCCAGCCTCTTATGCTCGGTGTCCGGACACCTAGCACCGGTTAGAACCCAGCACGCACTTCTGATTTTTCGAAGTGTGTATTAGAAATTAATTATCAATTGCATTAACGATGAAGGAAAAGATCGTGAGGAAACCTACACATTTGAAAATTATTTGTAAAGTTCTCGAAGGTGTGTGGAGTTTATGAATCCACACTTACCCAGCATGGTAGATTATGGCCTTATCCTTCTCATTCTGAGAGCAGACCCGTGGTATATTTTTGGACTGATGACGATATGCTTAGGTTTTAATTATATGAATTTAAAAATGAGATCAGATCATGTTGTTCTGAGTACATAGTGTGACTTGGTATATTCCATTGCAAATGTCCAAAACAACATTGATTCAATGAACGTTCAATTTAAATTTCGCGAACAAAAAATATATAATTAACGATGAAACGCAAGTTCCAACTCCGTGGAACCAGTCTCTCGGAAAAATTTAGGGAACAAGAATAAACAAAATAACTACCATTTAAATCAAATGAAAACCAGAATCATGGACAACTTTCACACGATCGCTCTATTCGTGTGCGGTGGAAATTGGTGGCGAAGAATCTAGTAAGATTTCGTACGAGCGACCCAGTATAATGCCGGGTTGGATGTTGTCGCGTATCGCCGACACGGTTGCTGCTTAACGGGTGGTATTTAAAACGGTCAGTGTGTCGAATTAAATAACACTTAAAATATTGCCCACATGCGCTAGTGAAAGCTTGATGGTGCTACAAAAACAGTAATTTTTGTGTCAGAACAAGATATGATGTTTAATAAGTACCGGTATTCAAAAGCGTCACGTCGCTTACATTTATTTTGATTTAATAGCAATTGGTATTTATTAAGGCTATCGAATGAAAAGCTTTTTCTTTGACGAGATATATACTAAATGGTCATATACTGTTACAATGAAACCCATTCGTAATGACTGCCGACTGCAGACATACGAAACTGAGCAAAATCCTGTAGATCATGTATTGCTTTATTTATTTGTTTGTTTATGTTAGAAGAGTAGTGAAGTAACAATCAGGACATGTGATGTCAAATGTTCACTATAGCCCAAGTGCATCCACATTCAACTTCAAACAGGACAAGGCCTATGTGAGATCGTTCGTAGATGCGTCACTCTCGATGACTGAGATGGTCAACTCGCTTGTGTGTACCCCATAACCGTGCCTCTCCAACCGAAACACAAGAATTGCCTTGCGGTGGATTGTGAGAGCGGCGGTGGTACCTCCATGGTCGAAGTATGTAGTTTTACCATATATTAAATACCGGTTTTATATTTCAGAGTGGAACATTGAGCGACCAAACATCAAATGAAGGCGGTGGTGGCGGCGGCGGCGCAAGCTCAGACACCAGCAGCGCGGCAGAGCCTTCAACCGATCAACTCGCCATGGAGTCATCCGAGAGAGAAACACCGAGCCACGCTTATAACGGACCACCACCACCTGTCCCACCACCCCACAATAGGAGGCAGAATCCACCACACCATCAGCCACACCATCCGTTAGGTAAATACATAGCATTGGATATTCCTAACGAAATTGCATCCGTAATTTATATTTTAAGATAAAAAAAATTAAAGTAACTTTTTATAAAAAAAAATATTTATATTTTCAGGTATGCCAAGGATTCCTAATCATCACCCCATTCACACAAAACCATTTGCTCTCGGACCGCCAGTTAGTCATCACAAGAACGATATTGGACCTGGATTCAGAGGGCCACCCCCGCCACCAGCACCGCCGGCTGATGCTCAAACATCCGCCAGCGATAAGGTGTTTAGCGGCGCTGGAGATGTTTGGCCAGCACCCGCTCCAGATATGCCCAAAATCGTCTCCTTGGACGTGAAATGCGAAAAGAACGCTATGCGAGTCTTCCTTAGTTTCGACAAACCCTTCTTCGGTATTGTATTTTCCAAAGGACATTACTCCAATCATCAATGCGTCCATCTTCCACCGAACCTTGGCAGAACTTCCGCTTCGTTTGAAATTGGTGCGCATGCATGCGGCACTGCAGGAAGTGGCGATCCAAGATACAGAGGCGACGTCGCGGCCGCTGGTACCTATTTCGAAAATGTTATAGTTATACAATATGACCCACAAGTTCAAGAAGTATGGGATCAAGCTCGCAAGTTACGATGCACTTGGCATGACCAGTATGAAAAAGCGGTTACGTTCAGACCTTTCCCTGTTGACATGTTAGATGTAGTGCGAGCTGACTTCGCTGGAGATAACGTTGGTTGCTGGATGCAAATTCAAGTTGGCAAGGGACCTTGGGCGTCCGAAGTATCAGGGCTCGTTAAGATTGGCCAAACTATGACGATGGTGCTAGCTATCAAGGATGACGATGCAAAATTCGATATGCTAGTACGTGACTGCGTAGCTCATGATGGTCAACGCGCTCCTATACAATTAGTCGATAGGCGAGGCTGTGTAACACGACCAAAATTAATGTCAAGGTTTACGAAGATCAAGAACTTTGGAGCTAGTGCATCCGTCCTTTCTTACGCCCACTTCCAGGCCTTCAAGTTCCCTGATTCAATGGAGGTTCACTTCCAATGTACTATACAGATTTGTAGATATCGCTGCCCCGAACAATGTTCTGATGGCGCTCATAACGTTATTGCCCCACACGCAGAGTATGGGCCACCTCAAATTGATTCTTACCCGGTCGGAGCTGAAGTGAGGAGAGATGAACGCAGGGTGAGAAGGCAAAGACGCGCAACGTCGCCTGAGAAAGAAGTCGGAGTGAACAGAGTTATTCGCGTAGTATCCGCCGGCGATTTAAATTTAGATTCCTCTGAAGAATCGACAACACCCAGAGTTGTACCCACTCCGGGTCTAGTGTGTATGACAACGCCAGGATTCGCAGCTACGCTCGGTGCTCTTCTTGCCACATTAATTTGTTCGTGCGCCGTGTCAGCTGTATTGTTCTTTAAATTGCGTCCAATTACTACATTAAAAAAGAAAACCGCCGCCATTACGACGATAGCTCGACCACATCCCACGACAGGATCGCACGTCATCTCAAAAAGTCGATTTTACTCGTAACAATGTCTTTATTTAATATAATTTGTACATATTAGCGTAATGAGACTGAGTATATAGACCATGCCAATTCTATTATATTTTGCGTGTTATCTGAGTGCTCAATCTTTTAGATGCGATTTGGACATCTTTATTATTTACTTAAATTATGTTTTGTCATTATTGAAATTGTATCTTAGAATTATGGATCTTAAAATGCCAGAATGAGGCTTCACTGAAACGATGTCTTGTAATACCTGATCAAAACTTAAAGTTAAAATGCAGTTTATCTGTTATCGCAGATTTGTTATCCAATATTTGGAAGTGAATTCGAATATGGAAATAAAACGATAGTTTATTTTTAAACCGTAATCAATATAGACACAATTTAGTATTAAAAATAGGTACGTAGATTAGTACAATCTTCTGTTACCTCTGTTCAAATGTCACTTTTGATATAGGGGCAACGGAAAACCTAATAAATGGTTAAGCGTCATTTAGGTGAACCGCTAGTAATAATTTAAAGTAACTTGTCATTAGTATTAATATTATTTATTTTAGTTTAGTTCTCGATATAGTCATTACTGCCTACCTGTAATTTATTTATTGTATACCACCTGAGTACCTCCTCTTCTGTTTTTAATTTATTGTTTAATTGTTTTTCATTTTTAATCTTATAACGAATTTTACGAAATGTTAAAAGTGTTTAACGTTGCAGAAAAGACGTATGATACTTATTAATTAAGTAGTTAGGAATAAATAAATTTAAAATTATATTACTTTAAACAAATTTATAATTTATGATACGTTTATGATACGAAAATGTGACGAAATCTGTATTTATATTTGGCCCAACAATGAAATATCAAAACACTATGTAGAATATACTTCGGAAATTAAAATCTATTCTCGAAAAGTCTGTTTTATTTCACCAGTTACTTCTATTTCAATACTTATCTAGTTTAGGTATACAATAAAGATAAAAAAATTAAAAGAACACCTTCTAATGAAAACATGTATAACTTCACCCATTTTCATATTAGGGTAGCGAATTCCCGGAACGCTGTGACATGGGGCTCTTCAAAAAGTGCAAAAAGAGCTTCTAAGCCGACGATGCATTGGCAACTCCTCTGATGTTGCAAATGTCCATAGACGATGGTGACTACTTTCCATCAGGTGGCCCGTCTGCCTTATCACTAGGTTAAGATAGGAACAAAAAAATGTATTTTGTCCTCTCACAGTGGGAGTCCGGGGTTCAAATTCCACGTGGACGTCTAAAGTTAGACGTTATGTGCGTATTAGAAATGAATTAATGCATGCTTTAACTGTGAACTTGAATAGTCCACATGCCTTCATTGAAGATAGGTAAACCCATTTTGACAAGAGACCCGGGCCTAACAATGCAGTGAGTAAAATTAGATCTTCTTTCACCACCCTCACGAAGTGTGGATTGGTGAACTTTACACACCTTTGAAAAATGTACGAAGAAGTCTTAGGCATATCTCTACTCACTATTTTTGGCTTCGCTGTTAAGGGGTTTAATTAATTTCTAATATGCACATAATTATGAAAAATCTGATCGAAATCCTGGAATCATATCAATGAGCTATCGCTACATCACAATATTTTGTTTACAGTTTTATTGCCCTTTTCCTTCGTATAATAAACTGAGGAATGCTTAATGGCTTAAGTGGGATTGGGAACAGTGAAACTCCATTCAATTAGAAGGTACTTAAATTAACAATTATATTTCCTACTAGATGTAGCCGTGTTGCTGTGACTCAATCAAATTGATCGGAATAAAAAGAAAGGAGAGTTTAAGTAGCATTAAAAATAAAGTTTTTTTACCTACCGTAGACATTACATCTACACAAATTCTAGAAGTTTGTGGTCTGCAGCCTATGGACGCTCATATCCAAATTCAAACAGGACCGGAGTTCTGAGCTTGTATGTACATAGATGCGCTACTACTCCTGAGGACTAAGGTGGTCGCCTCGTTGTAAGTGCCTGATTACCACACCTCTCCAACCAAAACACAAATATAGCTTCACGGCAGATTGTGGGGGCGACGGTGGGACCTCCCCAGTTTAGTTCTACCAGCTATGAAACGAGCATATTGAAATACAAGGTTGCGTCAAAATTTCATAGAAATTGATAAGAAACATTTAGTGATTTGCGAGTGCAAAGGTACATGTGCGTGTCTCGTGGGTTCCCTCTTTACCCGGGATTGTTCACAGGAGATAAACATCTCCCGGTGACTAATATAATGGCATATTATACCACAAAATTAATTAAAATATAGACAATAGAATTTACTTTCGGTAAAGGTAGTTAATTTATCCGTATATAAAAAAAAACGTGTATTTGTGTACGCGTGTAAGAAAATGCACTTTGATGAGACTAAGAGTTAAATTTATTTATTAATTTTATTTTATCGAATAAAACATACAAATTGATTATTTGCTAGTTTTCTTACCGATAAATCAATAAAAGTTACGGAATAAATTAATAAGGTCATGTGAGGAGCAATATTGCAACAATAATTAATATGATTTAAATCCTATATTTAGACGTGTCATACATTCGCTAGAATCTCAATGTTCTGTGCGAGAGTCGCAATCGAAGGTCATTAAACCTGTCATTTCCGTGGGACGGTAGGCTCGCCCATTTAAAAATTTCACCTTATATTTTTCTTCTAAAACGAAGTATTCAAAATATTAAAAATAAAACAATCTCGAAATAAAAGTAAAACAAAATCGAAATAAATGTAAAACAATACCGAAATAAATGTAAAACAATATCTAAATAAATGTAAAACATTATCGAAATAAATGTAAAACAATATCGAAATAAAAGTAAAAATACACATGACACTTTCATCATATAATTTATTCCATTAAAAAAGTTAACAAGTACTTCCGGATACACTACCTCGTATCAACATTGAAAAGTCATAATACAACCATTTTTATCATAAACAATAAAACTTCGAAAAACGAAGTGTATTTTTTTAAATAAAACAATAAATATACCATAACCATATCGAAGAGAAAGGCCTCGTTACATACGTGTTAGAAATGTAAAAATAAAATTGCACTTTGAGAAATTTAATTCTCATAAAACATTCTTATGTAGTAAGTAATAATTAAAATAAATGCAAGATTTTTGGGTGGCATTAAAATTATTTTTACGACGAAAAATCGATAGATAGTGACTCAAATAATGCATCGTCCACGACATATTTTAGTGTGTGTTACGGAGAAACGTTAATGAAGTATGATCAAACATAATTATTGTGTCAGATATTATTTTCGATCGCGTTATTTTGTGCATGTTCAGATATTTTTTTATCTTTGAAGAGTAGTCGTTTGAGCGTGCAGGCCACCTTACGTTAAATGGCCACTGCAGCTCATGGACAAAATCCAATTCCAAACAGGACAGAAGTCCTATCCGAGTATGTAGATGTGTCACTACTTCTGATGCCTGAGGTGGTCGCTATACTTCTAGGTGTACCTGGTAACCACACATCTCCAGTCGAAGCCCGGGATTATGAGGCCCGCGGTGGTATTTCCGTGGTTGAAATGTAGTTCTACCACATATAAGTTGATTTTATATGTGATGTAAGCAATAAATTAGTTTGCAATAAAGCATTGCATTGCGAGGTGGTCACTGCCGCCAATCTGTAACTCACTCCAAACAATACACGAGCTCTACATAAATTTATTGGTCACATATGCGTTGCTATACTCTCCGATCAGAACACAACAGCATAATCCTCGACATTAAACAAGAAATGGATATAAAAGCTGGGATGCCATTGCAACCTAAACTCTTAGCGGTAATAAAGATGGTACCATTAAAGTATGACGCAGGCTTCACAGAATCGACGTTACAACAAACATTAACCCGACACAATAATTTATTTCCAGCTTAACGCTTACAATAATTTCTGTGTTTTAAAACAGAACTTTCAAATTAAAATTTAAGTGTTACAACAAAGTAAACTTCCTTAAGGCAATCTTTCGAAAAATGACGATTTTTGTAAAACGAAATCTTAACGACAATCAATTAGAATAGACAATTCGTTCGAATCGAATCGAAAGGAAAACGTCCGGTCCTGCCAGGCCTCTCATACCCTACGGCACTATTGCACCACGAAGAGGGCGGGGTGGGGCGGGGATGGGATTTGGATCTCAAGTATTCCCAATTTACCCGGGGCTACTAGAGATAAATATCTCCCGGTGACTAATTATATTATGACGACGCTTATGACGGAGAACACAGAATTTTACCTACTTCGAGACATATTTCTTTACCGTGCTATAATTTTTTTACTATTATCTTTCTACTAAACTATCATATGCCTAATTCTGGAACAAAGGTTTTGTATGTAGTATTGTTTTTCATAGAAATGCCTTTCAAATATTTCACAATTTTAAAATGTACAAGAGATGTTTTAATATAATAAACACTGGCCAGAGCCCGCGAATACACGAGCGGAAAATAAATTATAATCTTACTGAGACACTTTGTATCGATTTTTCGAATTGATACTAATGAATACTTATCAACTATAAATTAATCTAGTCATAGCAGTTACTTTAAGGATCGATACAAAATAATTTATAAAGTTAATCTTGAGCAACATAAGGGCATGAAGGGAAATGAGTAAGACAGTAATAAGAAATAAATCCTAAATAAATGCAAGCAATACAAAAAGTGAAAAACTGAATTTACTATAAATTATTATCATAGAATTCATTGGTGTTTTAACAATCGTATCTAACAGTAATATTAACTATAACTATTGATACTTGGCTAAATATACATAGAGTGATCAAGTATCGAATTAATACAGTAAATGGAATTACGTACAGAATACAAAGCGCTTATAATAAAAGTAATCAACAGTGTCATGAAACTAAAATTCTAGGACTAATTATAGTAAAAAATTTATAACTCTAAAACATTTGACAAGAGCTATTTATTTATTTACTTTAAATTTTCTTCTTCCATATAAGATAGTGAAGAAGTATCATTTATTTGAAAAAAATATTCGGAACTATATATACATACATACATATATATGTAGATTCGAATATTTTTTCTTATAATTGATATCTCTTTACTATCCTATATATAAGACGAAAATTTAAAGTATAAATAGCTCTTGGTAAATTATATTTTCTCTAGTACAAAATTCTGCAAATACATTTTATAATGGACAAGAGTCACAATAATACATTTTATAATGGACAATACTCAAAAAATATACTTTAGTGTATTGTAACGTGAAAAATGCTTCTCTCATTACACGCTTTTATTAAATCTTAATAAGTTTATTAACATATCTAAAACGTCAAATATTACATACTTTAAAATGTATCAGTTTCAAACATTGCACATAATTTACTTGTTACATTTAATGACATATCATTTTGTCATAATGTCATATCATCGAGATGTTCTAATGACTGAGCTAGAAGAGCAAACCACTCTTCAATGGCTACTAGCGAACCCAGATGATCTGATAATTGAGCTAGAAGCGCAAACTACTCTTCTATGGCTACTCGGAAACCCAGATGATCTAATAACTGAGCTAGAAGAGCAAACCACTCTTCAATGTCTACTAGCGAACCCAGATGATCTAATAACTGAGCTAGAAGAGCAAACCACTCTTCGATCGCTACTAGCGAACCCATCGAGCTTGATTGCACGTAATGACGAAAATGAAGCGTATTTTTCTTTTTGGAAAACGTGTTCATAAAAATAGAAAATAGGCCATAAACTACACTTATCCTAATGGCATGACTCGACGTTTATTCTTACCCGCTAAACACAAAGTACAGGACAATATCATAAATTAGTTTAAAACGAGTGCGAATTCTGTACAAAACTTATGTGTAAGTATAAAATGTATAATATTCACAACAGTGAAAAAATGAATATATTCAGGTTTCATAGGACTTTGTCCGTAGCACGACTTAGCACCATCGGTTATAACGAGGCATTTAGAACCATCATCGGAGCACTTTAGAAATAGTTCATTCTAATGATTACTAATTATACAAATTAAATATAATTTAATGTCTAATTCTGATTACATAGATACGTATTGACTGACCTTAATTACTCGGACGAAGGTATACCAAATCATGAAGAAGAATACTTTGAGCAATTTCTATCTCGGTGACATCAAGGCCGTATCCACATGTGGTGAGCAATTTTTATCGTACATCGCCGGTCACAAATATCAAATTATTATCAAAACCATCTTAGCATTCAGTCATCAACTAATTCCCGGAGTCCTCGCGACATCATCCCGGGATTCAACGAGTATGGAAATCGGCTGGCGTGTTGCTAAGAAACAATAATCGTCTTGTACTTAGCCTTAATGTTCGTAGATCAAACCTCCATAGATGCAAGTGGGATGGAGGACTTTATATACGATATTTCATACATTAAGATAAATAACCATACAAATACGGTTATTTAGTGAGGGGTTAAGACAGCTAATACGATTTAGCTTGGCGGAATGTTGATAAGATATGTCTTAGAAGCATCCGTGTTGCGAGGAACATGGAGATCATTAAACCGATTGGAAATTAACTTCATCTGTATTCGTAAGCAAATATTTTGCGAATGCTATGATCTATCAATCGATACTGTTTAGATTGCGGTTAAAACATTCGTGCAAATATGGATTGTTGATGCATTGAAGTTAAAAGAAATTACTAATTGCGAAGACCACCAACTATTGGAGCTAATTAGTAATAAAATCATCCACGGATTTTCGACACGGGTTATTGCGTGTGTGGAAAGGAGACAAATCGAAAATCGGATAGGAAGCAAGTTAAAACTGTTGTAGCGTTGTATCACTCAGCCTTTACATAGTAGTGCGAATAGATTCTGTTAGGATGGTGTCACGTTAGACAGGTAAAACGAAGGGGACATTACATATCAAGAATCAGGGCCATGGATTATATTACATTGTAGCATCAGTTAATCTTCATGCAGTATGCGGGTAGGGTGGATGCCATGATCGGCGTATGTAAGACCGCAGACGTTATATGGAGAAGTGGAAGATTACAAATTAGGAATCGCGGCCATGGTTCACGCTAAACGGTTATAGTATCGTTCAGCCCTCGCGCGGTAGATGCGGATGTGGCGGGTGCGGGGAGCCCAGCAGCCGCAGCGCCATCCAGGCGGCGAGGGAATGCGCGGCCGGCGCGGGCGCGGGGCGGCGCGCGAGGCGAGCGCGCAGCCGCTGCAGCAGCACGGCGGCCGCCAGCGCCGCGCCGGCCGCCGCGCCTGCCGCCGACGCGAACAGCGCGCCGAAACTCACTGCGCCCATGCATATGCCGTATACCACCTGGAATTATGCATCATACATTGGAATACCACCAGCCAATACAGAAAGCTAACGGCTAATTTTCAGAAATGAAGAGGCACCCGAAGAAGAAGAACATTGGAATGGCATTTAACATTCAGAAGTGGTAGAACTATAGTTCGTCCGAAAATACTGTCGTCACCCCCCATAATCCGCTATAAAGCTATTCTAGCGTTTCGCTTGAAAAGGTGTAGTTAGCAGATGTACCTACATGGCGACCACCTTAAGTTTTAAAACTAGTAACGCATCTACATATGTCCGGTTTGAGGTCAGGTGTGGATGTCCATGGGCTGCAGAGACCACTTAACATCAGGTACCCTGCACGCTCGTGTGCTACTCGTCTAACATAATAAAAACATATAATACCAACTTCTTCATACAACAACAGATATAAAATTATTGATATAATTTTTTTATAAAAATACTTTTTGTAAATAAAATGAAATGATTAAATTTTAATGAATTTTTGCCTGAATCCCTAAATGAATTCTTAGATTTAACAATCGCTTTGAAATCGGATTAATCTTGTACCGTCTGATAAATGAACATTATATAAACACATAAACTGGTAGGTGGTAAAACAATCGTTCGTCTGGGGAAGTACCACCGCCGCCCTCATAATCCACCGTAAAGCAGTTGTTGTGTT
>DWKL01003843.1:0-11130 GCA_018249415.1 Phareas burnsi
TTGTTTGAGGTTGGATGTGGGTGTCCATGGGCTGTGGTGACCACTTAACATAAGGTGGCCTGCATGCTCGTTTGCTATTTTACAAACATAAAAAAATATATACACACAGGGTAAAAAATATTCTAAATTAGATACAATTACTAAATTGATCCTTCCCTCACTATATAATAACCAAATCGATACCGTTAAACAACAATACGATATTAATTTTCTCAACATTACCATTTAACCTAATAATTATCATTTTATCTAAACTTAAATGTTAATAAAATATACAATTTGTAACGAAAACAGTGTACGAGTGTAAGCAAAAACAAAATCTACAAATAAAATGTAAGACGTATGCGGACGCTAATTTCACATTTACATTTTTGCATGCCGCTTTTATATGTAGCTCGTAATGAAGGAACAAAACAATTGAAATCTTTTGTTACAATTTACAAACTAGTATTAAATTAATAATTAGGTATGCGGAGAATTTTGTAACAAGTAATTATGTGTATCATCACAACACTTCACTGTTATGTTTTTGAATTTTAAATGCTGACCTTAAGCGTGATTTTAAGTTTATAATTGAGTATGAATATAATAAATCATAGAACTCGCAGTTTAGAATGGGAAACAAATAGTATACTGAAATTAGAGTTTCAACTAAAGATTAAGTTAAAAATAAAGAGAACATTATTGATTCCTGGTCTTTACTAAACGGCTTTTAAGTAAACAGCTTCTTTTAAACCGTTTACCGGTTACATTTTCAATTGACTTTTAATCTAAAGTAGAAAACTATCCTTGTAAGGTATCCTCAGTATTTGTAAATGTAATAAATTTGCATAAATATTACTGATTCAGCATAGGACATCCGTTGTGATACTTAATCGTAATTCACAAACCAACATTTTAAAACATTTTTTCCAGATTTTCCGTCGTAGTGTCCTAATAACAAAATGATATTTTATCATAAAATATGTGTTCATAATTATGTACATTCATACTTATTACTTTCGTCATCGATATTGCCTAGCGGGCACGGCTCCTCTCGCAAAATGTAAAAATGTACTTCGGGACAAGGCCTATTACACACTGTTGCTTCAAACATGTAATATTTTAGTTTTTAAACTATGTACCATTAAACAAATAAAATCGCGAATAATTTTGGTAGCATTGAATTTATTTTGACGAATTTCCTTAGTCTGTAAAATAATTAGTCATCCTTATTAATTTAAATATACATCGTCGATTCATTTATTGTTACAAATTCTTGATGTCTTTTCTAAGATGTCTTTATGTGGACAATTGAATTTTATCATATTTCAACAAGCAATTTCAGAGAATTATTTTCAACGACATTAAATTATATGACGAGTACATATAAACCCAGAAAAGAAATCTAAAATCGAACTTGGAACCCTCTGCGTGTCAGATACGTATGGTAACCGATGCGCCGCGCGGGTGGTCAATGATTTTGTAAAATCATTTGTTACTATCATCAAGCCTTTAGTGTTGTACAATTGGGTAAGGATTTATTCTGAAGATGAGAAGACTACGTAGCCCACCGTGCTGGCCAACTACGGCTTGTTTAACTTTAGTATGTAATTTGGTGAAATAAAATGAAAATGCAAAATATAAAAAAAAACCATCGTGAATTTTAATTTTAACGTATTTAAAATATTTAGGTACATAATATCAGTTTAAATTCTATATATAATATCATTTATTTATTGTACGAGTCTAAACTCTACGTAGGTGAGAGTAATTATGTTGTGCACGTGAAGAGAACCTGTGCTCCTGCGTTTTTCTTACACAAGTCAGAACTATTAATATCTTTGCGCTACTGAGCCAGTGAATCTTTTAAATGGTCGTACGTTGAGTATAAGAGTCAGAGGATTTGTACCGCGCGTCCATACATAGCCTCGCCAAGACCTTGTCGCTACGCAAGGACGATAGCCGCCCCTTAGAGAAAAACCGCCATTTTCAAACTAGCACGATCGCGGTGTAGATCCCTGTTACGAAGTTTTTCTTTTCTTTCCAGTTATTTTTATTAATTTTATGTTTACGTCTTAATTAGAAAATATTTTACAGTAAAACTAAATAAATCAGACTCTGAAATTTACTAAAAAAACATAAGCTATTTGAAGTGTGAGTGACATTTTTACCGTCGTATGATGGTTCTGGATAAATAGGTAAGTTATAATTTTAATGTATATTTACCATCGTTTAAAATATTTTGTTGTGCAATGAAAACAATATGAAAGTTTTAATTCTTAAGTATTATGTAAATAGCTTCTATAAAAATCGCAATAAACAACAATGAAAAAATAATCTGTTTAACAAGTGTTACTTTGTTATGAGCTCGTTGAAATCTATTCAATGAAAATACAAGCGAAAGCTATATAGTTGGATTTTTAATTAGAGTAAGTAAGTAAGTTAAATAATTTGTAGTTATTTCTGTTATGAGTCTTAAAACTTTTTATTTTATATACGTTTATTAATATTTATGGTTTACAAAGGTTTTTCTTCCAATAATTATCCCTATTATACCATAATGATACCTACATACTTTATATGATGTAATCAAATATCTATGGTACAATGTCACTATAATATTATGTAAATCTTGTCGTCGTTTATTCGTCTGGAAGTTCTTAATCTAAAAATGTGCTGAAATAACTATTACTAAGTCTCATTAGTAATCTTCCTGAAACATGCCTGAAACCTTATAAACCCCGATCGTCTTTTCGAAAGCATTATGAACCTACCTGCTCACAAGGTGGCCTACACGATTTACTGAAATTAATTGCATAACGAGGCAAAAATATATTGTTTTATTTTTATTATCTTTGTTATAATTGTTTGTTCACTGTTGCCGTTTTAATAGCATAGCAATGCCTTTATTATCTATGATTATTATAGAATTTCAATTAAAAAATAGCTATTTAATAGTCTAGTCCCACTGATATTATATCTTGTATATTGCATCAGCTACTTTAAAACGAAAACTTCCAAGAAAATACCAGCCCCGATAAAAGAGTTAAAACAATAACTCGACATAGTGACGTAAAATTTCTTCGCAAATTCCCTATATAGGTAGCTTAAAGTGCTTTCGTCTTATTTTATCGTATCGGTTGCATTATTGTGAAGGTGGGATCCGCTGAAGAACGCCGTGCAAACTTTTGACGTTAATTCTAAATCAGCTGTCATATCTTGACGTGTCAATCAGGCTGCATATTAAATGCACTTTGAGACCCACATGCTTGAAACTTGAATATGAATTGAATTCTCATTAAATTACAAAAATAATCCATGACATTGTAAAATTTTATCATAATCCGCTTGTTCGCTGCTCGTTAGGATTTTTAAAAGTAATCTTTGACAAAAATTTGGCAAGCCGTCACTCGTTCCGGTCATAGATATCATATAATTATAATGTTTTTATATAGTCCTTTATTACAATTAAGTGTGATATTTTTCATTTTTTTCAATCTATTTTATTCAATTATGAGAACTATTTTAAGATCGAAACAATTATGAATGTTATGTGTAATAATATTGTGATGAAAGTGAATTTACGATGGCACTGGTTATGCCTTTGCCTTGATCCACTTTAATTGAAAAAAAAGCCGCATGCTAGTGTCTATGATAGAAATTCAATTAAAAATAAGTTATAAAAAGCTTGTTTAGCTCACCGCTGTGGTCTAAACTGCTGTTTGTTCGAGATACACAAGACGATAGCTAGTGTGAGGCACGGCTCATGTTAATTCAATCGATAGTGAGAACGTTGCCTCTATTCGTTCTAACATAGCTGCAAGCTTGTTAACGTCTTTTACGAGTGGGTAAAGCAAGCGTTTTGAACTTGTTCTTCTTGTTAAATAAGTTAAAAAGATGTTGCGTTCAGAAAAAAGTCGTTTGTAAGCACTAAAAGATAATGAGTCGCAAAGCTTTTAAAAAATCTACGTTCTATTTTTATAATACGCTTGAAGTGTGAATGTGTGTTGTGAACAGCATGCAATTTTGCTGTTGTAAAATGGACCTCTATAACCTGGTATTTTTACTACTTAATGAATATTTTTTATAGAATGATATAAAAAGTTAATTGAATAAAATTAATGAGGACACATAAATAAAATAAAAGGTATGCCCGAACTTATCAACTAAAATTACCTAATATAACTTACGTCTATATCGTGATTTTCAATCGGATATAGGTACAATAATTTCATGGTAAATTTTAGTGTCAATGGCCGTGTTTTTTCGAATTAGATGAATCATAACGATTACCGTAGCCTGTCGGTTAAAATTCACAGTTTGTAAGAAACGTGGTCATTAGGAGATAATAAAAAATATATACGATATTTTTATTCTGTTGATTCCCAGCTACTATTCAGAGGAGATACCTAATGACTGGTTTTGTTTTTACTAATAGCGCGTAGGTACATGCCAATTGGCGTTCTCATACGATCTGTAATTACAATGAGTTTTGTATCTGACTAATCACATGCCAATTATTATGTAACAATTTTGCTGTTATTATTAAATGGTTATCTGTGACCTGTTCCGTAAGCACAATTAAACTATGAAAATTTTCTAGATATGGCGTGGTCATAACAGAATTACGCGGGAATTTAGATGATTTTTTGGTCGATTACCCAATTTGAGGATTTTGTACAGAAACCTACGTTGTCTGTCTTTTCTTTAAAGCGCTGTATCATTTGAACCGTAATAGATTCGCGGCTGAAATTTTCGCAGAGCATGTGTTATTATGTCGCAAAATAAAGAATAAATATATAGGTACAATATTCTAATATAATTTAAAGGATGTTAGATATATACTTGTACGGGGGAGATCCATTGCCGCTCTCATAATCCGTTGTGAAATGGCGCCGCTATTCTCGGGTTTGGTTTAAGATGTCCAGTTGTCGGAAACACTTACAAACAAGGCGACCGTAATTTTTCGGGAGAAGTAACGTAAATGTACAATTTCAAATAGGGTTTTAGTGTTATCTGAGGTTAAATGTGGATGTCTGTGGTCATGCAGTGACCACGTATCATCAGGTAGTCTGCACGCTCGTTTGCTACTCTTCTAACATAAAAAATACAAAAAAATTACGTAGCTCCCCATACAACCAAAGTATTTTTTTCAGTTATTGTTTTCCCTCTATCGTAATAACGGTAATACATACAATATCTAACTTGGTGTGATTATAATGGAAACTCTACAGTTAAGTAACATATAATAAAACGGGCTAAATTAATAACAGACACTCTAAGGATTCCAAAATAATGGAATTTTTTTTTTCTAACTACTTAGTTCTATTGTAGAAACTAAAAAAAACTACATCATTTCAGAATTAATGTAAAGCGGGCTTACCTACTCTGTTAATGATAATAATAAAACGTCTTTAAACTGTAGCAGCGAGAGCCTTGTGGTTGAGATTCCAGCCTCTCACACTGGGGGTCCGGGGTACGAATCCTGCCTCCTCTGATTTTTCCAAGTTATGTGCTTATCATCGTGAGGAAATCTACACATTTGCGAGTTCTCTGTAAAGTAAGAACTTCAAGAGAAGGTGTGTGAAGTCTACCAATCCACAATTGACCAGCGTAGTGGCCTATGACCCTTCTCATTCTGATAGGAGACCCGTACCCAGCAGTGGGGCATTAATGGGTTGATGATGATGATCATGACGACTTAAACTGTATTTAAAAAACTTGTCTTGCTTATCTCCAATAACTTATCAACAGACCCTAAAGTCCTAGTCGAGTATATTCATAGATATTATACCACAAAAAGTTCTACTCTTATAATACGAAACCATTCAAGTGATCGGAGTGCACAGCGTGAGTTTCAATTAGCATGGTATGCGATTGTACCGATGTTATCGATCGTTCATTTGCACTCTTACGGTTTAGTAGGATACCATTGTTCGAAGACACGCCTCTACCACGGTGTAAGGACTAAGGCAAATGAACTGCGTTTTTTTATTTTCATATCCGAGAGTCATTGAAACATCTCTTAGAAATGTTGACGCGTGTCTCAAGTTATACCGGTTTTTGTCGTGAATCTTTGATAATCGGAAATATTTTATTTTACTATATCTATTTATTTTACTATATATATTATATACTGATTAACTTGATGATACATGCACGTAATGTCGTAATATGTAATAGGCCTAAGTAAGTAGTCATATATAAAGTATTGAATGAAAGTAAGAAGTTGAAAGAAGATTGAAAAGTTTCATTGTTAAGTTACATAGACAATTTTCATGCCATTAGGTTATTATATATAGACTATACAATTTTACATAAAAATATATGAATAAAATAAGATGCAAATTAATTGGTGCTTAATTGCAATCAAAAGGCGACATTCATGCAGGATTTTCTTGATGCCAAAAAACCGAAACAGGGTACGCTAAGCTTAAATTGCATGTGATTACTCAGTAAAACGATAACATTAATATCGCCTTGGTCATGTTCCGCAAAGCTTAAAAGTTAGGGCTACCACAACTTGAGCTTTTTAGTACATATAATTTAATGGTCATTCTAACTTATGTATAATCTATTTAATACAAACGTACGCTTGTGCCTACATTTTACATGATACTTTATTTTCAAATCTATAATTTTAGTTTACCATAATCTTATTTAAAGATCTGTTTATACTTATATCGTTTCACGCCTACAGATGCTTATATCGTTTCGATACTTTAGATAAATTTTGGCACAAAATTTATTCTAAATCTTTTCATTGTGATCGAATTGGAGTCTTGAATCCATAGTTCCAAATTGTTTAACAAACAAAAATAAAATATAATTTATAATATATGTATATGTATATTTATTAATGGTTATAATCTTGATGAAATGTACTAAATTAGATTTATTATTATATTAAGACATAAATTGGTAGCCCTGTAAAAGTTACAAGCGGGTTATACAATATGTCGTGATTATAAAATACTACCTCTTGCGGATTAAAATTTTAGGAATGGGTAATCACTGTCAATGAATAATCGATTGTCATGATTAAAGTACGCGTAAAAGAAAGTAAAATGTGCCTTCATATTTATATTATTCTGGTGATGTGAACGCTTAATGAGCGTCCTTGGACTCGGCTCGCATACACGCCTACAGATACACATGACCAAGTACGTTGATAATGATCAGTATCAGCGTTTATATTTTGGATTACTTTTATTATATATCATGGCATGTTTTCTGCTACTGTCTTCACGATATTCTGGTCACTCAACGTCTATTGTTGATCGAAGATGCACCCTCATTAACGATAGCCTACTAATAATACTAATGCTGCTGTCATCAGTGTCAATACGAATCATTATTTTTGAAAGAAAGTATTCTTAGAATATTTATTAAAATTACACATAAAGATGACGCTATAAGCAATATTATAAATTAATAACTCGGGATTTTATTTAGATTTAGCTTATCAGGAATAATAAGGTGTGTATAAGTTATAAATCGATCATAGCTAATTGTAACCGAACTGTAGGCCGAAGTCGCGGGCACAAACTAGTTTCATAATAAAGGCTTGTAGAAAGTTATCCTTTGCCAGTAAATTCATTCGTCGCACAGGAATTTAGCAAAATAAGGAGATTATTATCACATTCTTTGTCATTTTACTTAGGCCGTTAAGATAAAACTTACGCCCACAAGGTAACGAGGGTACAGCATAACCTAGGCAATTATGAGAAAATAAAGGCATGCTTTGAACAGGTGCAGAACTGCAGATAGTTGCATAAAATGCGTTGGCGTCGTGTTTTTATTTTGTGGCTATTTATATAGATGTACTGGTAAGGATTGGAGTTTGCAATAAATGCTGCGGGGCAGGGTGCGTCGTAAATAGTAAGTGGTGGATACCATCAAACAGGTTCGATTTGCAGTTACGACTCAGCATTGAACTAAAGAATAAAACTACGCAGTGCTACGGATATATGAGTGAATCATTAAGAGTTGTGTTGAAATTATGACTAAATATTAAGCTCGTTTACTACGGCCATTTTGAAATATTACCCCGTGTTTATAAGCCGATAATTTTGTAAGGGTCCTTTTTCATTGGTCTGAATAAGAAATTATCCCATTGAATGTGTGGTCAGTGTGATTAAATGACCAGTAAAGATACCTTTCATAGGGAAATAACGTAATTAATGTTACGATCTGTTTCAGCTACGTTAGTGTCACGTCAGAACTCACATTCAAAAATTATTAGAATTCTCTTCCTAGTGTACAATTGAAGTGTGAAGTATTAATATCTTTGAAGTAATCCAATCTGAGTGAGGATAAGACAGTTACAATCAATACGGTGACTATCTAGCATCTTGTGAATACAAATTTGTTGTACATTAACGTTAACCGCTTAGAACTTGGCATATTTGGCAACTAAGCCAAGTAGGCCTCCTCAGGCCAAGTTCAATGCCAAGAATCCGCTGTTCTCCCCAAATGACTGCAATAAAATAATAATTCCGGACACGTTCTTCT
Source organism: Phareas burnsi (assembly GCA_018249415.1). Lineage (NCBI taxonomy): Eukaryota > Metazoa > Arthropoda > Insecta > Lepidoptera > Hesperiidae > Phareas > Phareas burnsi. The sequence goes on from DWKL01003843.1 coordinate 8,497, forward strand.
GGCGATTCCGTTTTATCTTTCACTTAACTGATCTTGGAGATTTACGTAAGCAATATTTCGTTTATCAGCAATTCGTTTTACACGGCCGTTGAATTTTTGGTTTTTATGCAATACAATGAAGCAGTGATAGCCTAGTGGTTAATATTCTGGCTTCTCACACTGGGGGTCCGGGGTTCGATCACTGCACGCACTTCTGATTTCTCGATGTTATGTGTGCATTAGAAATTACTTATCACTTGCTTTAACGGTGAAGGAAAACATCGCGAGGAAACATACACATGTGAAAGTTCTCCATAAAGATCTTGAAGTTGTGTGAAGTCTATCAATCCGCACTTGGCCAGCGTGGTGGACGACTATGGCCTGACCCTTCTCATTCTGAGGGGAGTCCCGTGCCCAGTAGTGGAACATTAATGGGTCGATGATGATGCAATGAAATACTATAGGAAAAAAATAAAAGAGTATTTGTTGTATTGTCACAAGTAGGGATTCACTAAAAATCGATAAAAAATCATTTCTACAAACATTGGTTCACTACAATTTATTGCTTTAAAATAAGGACCATATCTATATTCCAAATTGTACTTACGAATAACTACGGATCTTATCTGATTGTGACTATCTTTACACATAGAAAAATTAGTGGTAGTAATACAGATTTGTTTATAATATTAAAGTAGCAAAGGATTTCTCCTTTTTTATGTGAGAAGAATAGCAAACGAGCGTGCAAGCCACCGAATGTTAAATGGTCACTGCAGCCCATGGTCACCCAGATCTAACCTCAAACAAAACTAAAGTTCTATCTGAGGTCGTACGTAGATGCGTCACCACTGCTGAGGACTAAGATGATCGGCTGTAATCCGGCAACATACCTCTCCAACGGAAACACAAAACTGCGTCATAGCAATCGGTACTTCCCCGGACGAACTATAGTTCTATCACCTATCGACACGGTAAAGATATATACCTAATTGTGGATGTTTCTTATGTTTTAGAATTAAGACCCGTTAGCTCCGGACAATATCAGTCACTTATTATTGTATGGACATCTTATTCACATAATATCAAATAGTTAGTTAGTTTAACATTAAATAGTAGTAGTTTGGTAATACGATTTATATACTATAATATAAATCGTATTACTAAACCCAATTTGAACAATTGTCACACTACTAGAAGTATGAAGCTGAAGATTGTTATTTACAGTTATGTATAAGGACCCATTTGGAAAACTTTTATGTCTAATTTTGTACTCTTCTAAGATATTGCTTTTGAACTAACAATTTTGTATAAAATATGAGACACTCTAGACTTTTTTAATTCTGAGTAGATTTTCATTTAACTTAAAAAGATGTTATTAAAAAATCAAAGTACAGAATGCCAAGTATAGAAAAAAATACACGTTACGTATAAGATTTAACCATATTAATGATTGCATATGATATTTTATTTCAATAACAAAATTCGCTTAAATTATTGCATGTCGTAAAATATACGTAAAAAGAAAGATGTAACTTAAAAATTTAATCAAATGCTTCTTTGGCGTGCACAAGGTTTGTCATATGAAATATCAAGGAAACCTTAATCGCATGCGTGGTTGCCGTAAATTGCCGACACACCTAAATCGACCAACCGTAACGGATTCTGTGAGACCATTACAGAAACGTCGACGAAATCTCGCTTTGTACAATACATTTTATGTTGTCCCGACAAATTAAAGAAATTAGCATAATATCATTTATAATAATGTTGACCGTGAAAAGTCATATGATATTCTCAATCTAACCCCGTTGAATAAAATATTAAAATAAATATATATTTTTTTAAGTTACAGCGAATTAAAAATAGTCACAAGCATTCCACAATTACAATTGCATAGTTGTGACCTGTTTCTATCCATCCCGAATTCGTTATTTAAAATGATGGTCGCCTTAGACTCACTCACAAGGTCGCTGAACCCTAAAGTTTTAATCCCCAGAAATATAATTACAAGATTGCTATCACCGCAACACGTACTAAATAAGGATGTTTTGTTCATGCGGTGGACGAAACAAAGGCTTTTTTGTCTCCTGCTTTAATTAGGCAACATAATAACAATCAGAACGGTTTGTTCTATATGCCTGTAATGAATAAAATCATCTTCTTTTGTCAGGTAGCGTTCCACTTCGCTTCGTTTCCCGTAATATCTGTTTCAATTCATTGTGTGAACATTTGCATTGCGTTTTATTAAACACTTGAATAATTTAGTTAGGTACGCTATAAAAACAATCCAAGTAAATTTTGTTTGCATGCGCAAAATTATTTATATTTTTATGTGGGTGTATATTTTTAACTTTTAATAATGTGGGACTTTGTAAAATATAAGACTGCTAAAGCATCTCCATAATATTAATCCATCTTACATCAACGCTTAAAAATATTTTACTGATCAAATATAGATTACAGAGCAAAAATCGTGTACTTACAATAATAAAAAATAACGAGATACATAAAAATATACGAAAAAAAATTAACGCTTAATAATTAATAACCTAAACAAACATAAATAATAATTTAAAAAAAATGTACCTACCTAATCCATTGTTATTTTTTCAAATAAAACTAAAGATGTTTTGAAAAAAAAATAATTACTTCATT
>DWKL01003844.1:0-11129 GCA_018249415.1 Phareas burnsi
AGGTTTCATTGCACCGCGGCAATTGCAAGGCCGCGCATTGCAAGGGCGCCGCGGCGCATCCTGAGACGGCTAAGAGCATCGTCTTGAACCATCATGGTCAGGCCTAGGGGGCGCCAAGGTTTCATTGCACACGGGCGCTACACGAGCTAGAACCGCCCCTGATCGTAGTATCACAACTGCTCGTCTATTCATGTTTATATGTTCCATAGACACAGGATGTCATAGTATAGTGATGGTAGTGTAGAAAGCGTTACGTAAAAGTATTTTTTAAAGGTCGATGGTCATTCCACTGAGCTGGCTGATAATAACCTATGTCTCTTACATTAAGCTTAAGTTTCCTGTAACCTAAATTAAGACGGCAAAATTTATCTTCGAACGGATTAAAGAAAAACTTGTAGACACATGAATGTATATAACTTGCATAGACAAGAAGACAATTTAATCCTGGGTATCAATAAATAAAGACCTTAGTATATAAGGTCTCTATTATATTTTCTTTACTTTCCCCTTATCTATTGAATGCTTTTATGTCGCCTGTCTTTTGCACAACATATGCTGATTCTGCACGAATACTTTTGAATCTTACTAAAGTCCCAGTTATTGTGAAATTACACTTAGATTTATTTTGTACTTTTTAAGTCGTGTTAAATAAATAAATAGATATTTTTATAAGCAATGAGTGCCAATACTTCCCAGTGTTTTAGAATATGATTGAAAATACAACAATATGGGTGAAGCTTTTAAGGTGAATTATTTATATTTTCATTCATAAAAAAACATTTAATTTAGCTTTAATTTTCTTTTGTAAAACCGAATAGTAGCAAACGGGCATTCATCCTAAAGATAGTAAGTGGCCACTACAGGATTTAAGGCCTACCTGAGATCCGCCCTCAATACTTTGTTGTCTTTTAGGACTAAGCTAGAACTCCCCGTGTAAGTGTCTTTTTTACCACTTCAAACCAGCAATACAGCAAACTCTTGGGAGGTAGTAGCACCATTTCATCCATTGAAGTACCACCGCCGCTCCCATAGTCCACCGTGAAACTGTTCTGTGCTTCGGTTGGAGAGGTGCGGTTGCGGCACAGTTAATGAGGCGGCCATATTAGTCCTCAAGTGTAGTAACGCATCTATATACGACCTCAGATAGAACTTCAGTTTTGTTTGTGTTTAAATGTGGGTGTCCATGGGGTACAGTGAACACTTAACATCAGATGGCCTGCACGCTCATTTTGTGAGCTGAAAAGCTGTGAGCTGAGAAAGCTGTGAAGAGTCCTGACTACATGCTCGATAGTTACTGCCATGCTCTTAAAAGCACATAGACAAATTAAAATATAGAAATGACATAAGCAGTTCCTATGTACATTAGTTATTCATCAGCTAACTATCCGTGCCTTACTGCGGGGTACGGGTTTCCTCTCAATGAAAAGGGTCAGGCCATTGACTGCCGTGCTGGCCGAGTGGGGGTTGTTAGACTTTACACAATTTCTAGAATTTTACAGAGAACTCATAGTTATGCAGGTTTGCTCACAATGTTTTCCTTCACCATTAATACGCACGTAACTTCGAAAAATCAGAGGTATTCGAACCCGGACCGAGTAAGAGGCCGGAATCTTAACCACTAATCTATCGCTGCCCATTATTATTATTATTATTAATTTATTAACTTGTATTATTTTTAAACTCCCGTTTACATGTACAATTAAATAGATAAATAAAAATAGAACTGTCACAGAGATATACACACGTATAATAATTGGTAGGGCTATAGTTCTACCGCCGCCGCCACCGCCGCTCTACAATTCGACATGAAGCTAATTTTGTGTTTCGGTTGAAGAGGTGTGGTTGTCGTATACGAGCTACACGATCATCTCTGTCCTCAGAAGTGACGAATCTACACGACCTCGGATATCATATCTGTCGATCAAGGCTTGAGGTTAATGGGTGATCATGAGCAGTAGTGACCAATTAACATCAGGTGGCCTGCATTGTCCACTACTGTCCCAACATAAAGAAGCGACATTATCTTCATTAAATAAATAGCAACTAATTATCGCTTATTTAGTTTTGAGCTGAAGTTGACATATTAACAATCTTCGTATCCGAAATAACAAATTAAAATTTCCAATAATTAACCGTTTCATTATCAAACATTCGCTCGTGGATAGGCGAAGCCCAGATACGTTTTAATATTAAATTCTCTCGTTAATTATCTCAATTTGCTCGTGAAAGGTGATTTAAAAAAATATATAACATACTTTTTGATATATAAATATCAAATTAATATTTTATGTCCAAATAGATACACGATCATCATTATCGTCGACCTAATAATGTCCTATTGCTGGGCACGGGTCTTTTCTCAGCATGAGAAGAGTTAGGCCATAGTCCACCACGCTTGCCAAATACGGTTTGGTAGACTTGTGTGAAAATCTTCGAGAACTTTACAAATAACTCTCGGATGTGTAGGTTTCCTCATAATGTGTTCCTTCACCATTAAAACAAGTTTATCATTTGCCTTAATTTATAATTCTTTGATGGACATCAGACCAATTACACCATAGAGCGAGTGATGGGTGATACACCTACATATAATTCCACCGGGAGATACCACCGCCGTCCTCACACATAACTTCAAAAAATCAGAAGTGCGTACAGAAATTGAACCCCAGATATTTAAGCCAGAATTTTAACCACTAGACTATTACTGGTTATATACATAAATAGTTAAGGATATTTCCATATGACTGTACTTAACCACTTGGCTGTTACTACTTATATACATAGTTAAGAATATTTCAATATGACTGTATATTCATATTTGTTGGTATCCAAAGATATTATACATTTAAAATAGTAAACGAGCACGCACGTGACAAAAATTGAGAAGGCAGAGGTATTAGCTTAAATAAAACTTTTTCTTACTTGCCCCACAAAATTTCCGTGAGTTCTTATTTTAAAAAGCCTTTACTTAATTAAGCCCCAATCAATTAGCGTCGCAATATACTGGTTATCGCTTAAGGAGCTGCTGAATAATACCCCACCACCTGGGTGGATTCCCTCGCCTATTACCACCTACTGTTTTTCCAAAATTCTTCGGTGGGCGTCAGACCAATTACACGGTTAGAACAAGTGGTGGGTGGTACACCTACATATAGTTCGTCTGTGGAGCTACCACCGCCGCTATCACGATCCGCCGTGAAGCAATCCTTATATTTCGGTTGAAAAGTATGGTTGTCGGATACACTTTCAAGCGAGGTGACCATCTTAAATCTTAGATAGTAACGCGTCTACGTACGGCCTAGGATAGGGCTCAGTCCCGTTTGACGTTTGCGGGTGTCCATGGGCTGCAATAGCCTTTTAACATTTGGAGGTCATCACTCGTTTGGTACTCTTCTAACATAATCAAAACCTAACTCAGTACATAGAACAGAACATATTGATGATGCACAGGAATTTCTCGTTAGTATCGTTCAGAAAACCAGATTTCATTAGTAGCAAACTAGCCTTGTTTTTCAGTTTTTTTAATTCTCTGCACTATCGTTAAGTTTATAAAGCCTAGAACTGATGATGCATGGCAATTTCTCGTTAATATCGTTCAGGAAACCAGAATTCATTTGTAACAAACCAACTCTGTTCTCCAGTTTTCAGTGTTCAATGGACTCCAATAGTCCAATATATTAACATTAAGGCGCTTTAAGCTTAAAATAAAATGAGATTGTTTATCAGCTCCTGATGATATCACACTAAAACGCGGAAAAAATATGTTTTGTTTTTACGTAAATAACATCAATAAAATAACCGGAACAAAGTAAGAACATATCTTTTCCGGCATTACATGAGTAGGCCTTACGTTATATTACGTTAGTACGCAAGTAAACAAAATACGAACTTTCTACATACTTGGATCAAATTGCATAACATTAAGTAAAGCTTTGTTCATCCGCACATCCGACCCCAAATCGGCTATTCTAGATTTAACAATAGATGATCAAATTATTTAAAAACAACGACTCCCTTCGGAAGGCAGATGTGTCCATTTAATACTTGGAAACGTCAACAATTTGCCTATTTCGACGGCAATGCGCGCTGTATTGCCATAATGCAGAATTCACGTATCAATAACGCTCCTTACCGAACCGTCCAATCAGCAAAGGTGTCACATTACGTACAGCCATTGTAAGAGCCGTAGTTGTTTACAAACAAAATAGGGCCTTGTCATAATCTGTTTTTGGATGCGTCTTTTCTACTTTTTCGGTCTGGCAACTTTTGGCCGGATTGTTTTTTTTACGACGGCTTAACACAGGTACGGATTTCGACGCCTCTTTGTTGATTTATCCGGATAGAATAAAAGGCGTTTCCCGGTAAGGGAAGGTAAGTCCCACATAAGTTGATCTGCGAATAATCCAGTACGTGTGGTCCTTTAAATTTTGACAGTTGGCATTTTTGAAAGGGACTTTCTATGGGCTCCTAGCTTTTACTTTCAATTGTCGAAATAATTGCATTTTAAGCCGTTCTCTTATTTTCCGGGTTCAAAGTAACCGCAAATTGTAAGGAAAGTGAATTCAGCGCTGTGGTTACTTCGCGACTGATACAGGATGTAAAATTATCTTAACAAGATTAAAACATGTTATGCAGTTAAGTGTACCTTTTTAACCTTTTTTTTAGTCCACTCTTTGGACTTCGGAAGTTGTCATACTTCACTGAACTACTCTAAGTTAGTTAATTCGCTCACCTAAAAGAACAATGACGTAAGTACAAAAAATGACAAAATGGTAATGTTCAATTGTTGATGTTTAGTTCCCGTCCTAGAAGATCTGTGTACAGAAAAATATCTCAGAGTAATTCTTAGTAGTTAATTAGTTTTCGATAGAGATATTAATTGATGTGACTAAAAATACGAGCAATTTACAATACGAAACTTATAAACATTTCTCCTGAAAAATTGCAAAAACGTAATTACGTCGTTGTTGTGTTATATGTGCAAATTGTTAATAATGTATGTATGTCTTTGATTATATTCTTGTAGATACCGCAAAGGCCTTTGTCGACGTTTACAGAAATGGACCATTTCCCTGACTTGATGTACATAATGTAATATCAGTGCACTGCCTCGACCTTTTATTTACCTCCATTTTTTTTAATAAAAAAAAATAAAAATGAATACAGTCATGTATTTACATTATATGTAGATAATAAATCCTATTTGATCGTAATGTCATTTTGAGTGGACGAATTGGCAGGTATTTTTTCTATGTTTTTCTTCTTCATCATTTTTTATATACGAAGAGTACCAAACGAGCGTGAGGCCACCTAATGTTAAGCGGTCACTGCCGCCCATGGACAGTCACATCTATCCTGAAAAAGACTTAAATCCTCTTTGAAGTCATACGCTAATGTGTTGTTACTCCTGAGGACTAGCTTGTAAGTGTACCGGACAACCACACTTCTCCAACAGAAACATAAGATTCCTTCACCCTCCATCCATCCTCCATCTCCCAATGGCCCCAGGCTGCGGTGACCACAACAGATCTATTGCTAACCTTCATGACCTATATGAGGTCAGTCACCCTACCTTACATCCCATTACTGGACATGGATCTCCTCTCAGAAAAAGAAGGGTGCCAATCCAAACTTGACCATCGTGGTGGACTTACTATAGTTCACCACTGGTCAAATACGGGTTGGCAGGCTTCACACATCTTAGAGAACTTTATAGAAAACTCTCAGACGGGTAATTTTCCTCACGACGTTTTCCTTCACCATTAAATCAAGTGATAATAAATTTCTATTACGTATATAACTTCGAAAAGTCAGAAGTGCGTGCAGTATCTGAACCCCAGACACCCAACACGAGAGGTCGTAATCTTAACCACTAGGCAGTCACTGTTTATATTGCTTATACTTCGCGGAACTTAAGACAAGCTGGTGTGTTCAATTCTTAACGTACTACTCATTATCATCATATAAGCAGCGATAGCCTAGTGGTTAAGATTCCGGCCTCTCACATTGGTGGTCTGGAGTTCGAATCACGCACGCGCCGTTTATTTTTCGAAGTTATGTGCGTATTAGAAATTAATTAACACTTGCATTAACGGTGAAGGAAATATCGTGAGGAAACCTGCATGTTTGATAGTTTTCTGTAAAGTTCTTGAAGGTGTATGAAGTCTATCAATCCGCACTTGGCCAGCGTGGTGGACTATGGCCGAACCCTCATTCTGTGAGAAAATCAATGCCCCGCAGTGGGACATATATGGGTTGATAAGTACTATTTAGATACATATGTACCCCGAACAGTCTTTTAAATGAATTAAGTAACTTATATAATGAATATAATGAAAATAATAATTTAACTACTTACAAGGGTTTTTATAATTGCTGCATGCAAACGTTCTCTTAATGAGAGGTATTCGGGAATACAATAATCCTACCTTTGCTGCTGTCTGATATCCTTAAGCTATAATGCCGTTACATACCAAAAATTAATTGTCGGGTTATGGATAAAAGTTTAGGTATTTTTCAAAACTTAATAACATCATATGCAAGAGTTTGTGGTATCAAAATAGATCTAATAAAGCATTTTCATACAGTGAAACGTTTAATTCGTATTTCATCATCATCATTTCCAACACATAGGCCTCCCCCATGACATAGGCCTCTCCCAAGCTATGCCACAATAATTCGTATTGTACTGATTACGAAAACCTCTATATATCGAAATCGGCTAGAATTAGGATCACAACATTTTAGCTCAAGGCCGGCAGAATGGTAGTTAGCAATTTAAAATTTTATAAAAAAAAAATTGTGTAGATTTTTTTGATTTTAGAACAAATACAACTTATTAAAGCAGAGGTACACGAAGATAGGGGTGAAGTAAATTCAACAAAAACGCAGTGTTATTTGTCAGTCATCCGCGAATCGGCGGGACAAATAAAAAACTCTATACCCGCCTTTATACAACAATTACATTACTACGCAAAACCTCAAGCGTCAAATACCGATCTTATTCTCTACCAAGCTGTCAGTAAGGCCGCGAACAGTTAACTGAGCCTTAAAGACAACACACTAGAGAGTAAATCGGAACGGCGTTCAGATTTTCGTCTGTGAATAATTTTGTTAAGTTGAACATGTAAGCGGTGAAGCGTGAACGCTTCGCGCGGGACACAAGGGGTCCGTCGGTTTATTTTTTCCTTAATCCTAACCGGGATTAGGTTAAAGCCCTTTTGATTGGCAGCCGCCGTCAGAGGCACGTCTGGCGAGATTTCAGACGTGCAATGCTATGTCTCGGGATTTTGGCGATGTTTCCACAATCTTTATCGTAAAATAGGTACATTGGCAAAATAGAAGAAATAATAGAAGTACATGATATTTTTACACATTTTAGCCCTTTGTTTCTGTTTGTGCTAATTATTGCAACCGAATCTATGTTAACGGACACACAAAGAGAAGGGAATAACATTCGTGACATATAAAAAAAGCATTTAAAATTCTACTATTCAAATTCATCGTCGCCGTTATAGACCAAAATCCACCACAATCGGCGTGTTTTATTGTAAAAGGAAAATTTACATAGTATAAATTCATCTTTCAAAACCAAATAAAAATTAGCGTCTTGAATTAAAAAACAGCGTATCAATTTTAAATTTAATCCATGTCATTATTTATGCGTCATTTTTTCCTGTAGATTACTCACTTCCCGTTTACCTCATTGCCATATATATATACCACCACCGTCCTCATAATCCGCCGTAAAGCAGTTTTTGTGTTTCGGCTGGAGCGGTGCGGTTGCCGTGCACACTTACAGGAGTAGTGACGCACCTAAGTATGACTTCAGATAGAACTTCAGTTTTGTTGGAGTTACATGTGGGTGTCCATGGGCTGTAGTTACTACTTAACATCAGGTAGCCTGCACGCTCGTTTGCTACTCTTCAAACATAAAAAAATAAAATTGGATATGACAGGTGATAGAACTATAGTTCGTCCGGTGAGATACCACCACCCCCATTATAATTCGCCGTGAGCAATACATATGTTTCGCTTGAATGGGCATGGTTGTCGAGTACACTTACAAGCGACCATCATAGTCCTCAGGAGTAGTGACACATCTATGTGCTACCTTAGCAGGGCTTAAGTCTTGTTTGAGGCTAAACGTGGATGTCCATGGGCTGAAGTGACCACTAAACATCACGTTGTCTACATGCTAGTTTGCTACTCTTCTAAAATAAGATATAATATGTGTGGTAAAGAAAAAAATCGTTTGAGGCGTTCCAACTTAGCCCTTATCAGACAGAGATCAAATCATCTGAATCGACCTCAGCCAGAACTCCTATGGTATTTACGTTTTGTGGCATGACCACGGGCGGCAGTGGCCACTTAATTGCATGGTCTTTTTCCGCTTAAATTAGGTATAAAAATGTTCAAGTACAAGGTGTTGAAGATAACGGGGTTATAATGACCTTGATTAGTGCAGGGTCCAGGGCGATTCGTCACGGCCCGCGTTCTCACGCGCTGCTACCCGTGTTGGGCAAAGCTGACGAGGATTATACGGGATGGGCTGGTTCGGCAGGGCTGGAATAATTCACAAAAGTTTTATATATAATTTAAATCATTTAATATTGTTATTTTTTTATCTTTGTAAAGTAGCAAACGAGCGTGCAGGCCACCTGATGTTAAGTGGTCACCGCAGCCCATGGACAACCGCATTCAACCTCAAACAAAATTGAAGTTCCGCTTGAGGTTGTATATGGATGCGTCACTACTCCTGAGGACTAAGATGGTCGCCTCGCTACGTGTGCCTGGCAACCGCACCTCTCCAACCGAAACAAACTGCTTTACGGTATATTATGAGGGCGGCGGTGGTACTTCCCTAGATGATTGTTCTACCACCTATTCATTTGTAATAGTATTTAATAGGTGATAGAACAATGGTCCGACCCGTTGGATGCCATCAACGTCCTCATAATTTGCAGTGAAATAATTTTTGCGATTCGGTTGGAGAGGTATGGTTTTCAGGTAGGTATACCCAAAAGCGAGGCGAATTAATTACTCAGAAGTAATAACGGATTCTCGTATTACTTCAGACAAGGTTTCAGTCTTGTTTATGGTTAGATGTAAATGTCCCTGAGCTACAGTGATCATTGAACATAAAGAGGCTTGCAGGCCCATTTCTTACTTTAAAAAAAATGTAATTTTTTCCATATTATCCATTAGTGTTAAAGAATTAAATGTCTATGATTGGAGCAACTGACAATTCTCAACACCCACAAAATAACAAAAATGTTAAGCAAACTATATTATATTCCAACCTTTGCGTGCGTGTGTTTGTTTGTGTGCTTGTGCGTAATGCTTTATTGACAAAATCTGATACAAAGGGAGTCACTATTCTGTGCAGTCATTTACTGCATACATATGTATGATTGTATATTTAATTCGTTGGCAGGCTCTATAACCTAAACGGCTTAATTATGTTAATCATATTAACATACGAAGTGTTTTTAGATTCGTCTTAATTATTAGGTTGGTGGTAGAACTATAGATCGTCCGAGGAAGTGTGAAGCAGTTTTTGTATTTCGGTTGGAAAGGTGCGATTACCGGATACACTTACAAGGCAACAATCTCAGTCCTCAAGTAGTGACGCATCTACATACGACCCTAGATAGAACTTCAGTTTTGTTTGAGGTTAGATATAGGTGTCCATGGGCTGCAGTGACCACTTAATATCAGGTGGCCTGCACGCTCGGTTGCTATTTTTCAAACATAAAAAACAATAAATGACTTGAGATGTCTCATGTCATTCCTTGTTTACACCCAACTGGGTGTAATATTTAAATATAATATCTACAAATGAAATTAGTGATAAAATAATGTTCATATAAGTATTTTTGCAATCCCTTATTTTTAAATAATCGTATTTTTTTACGCAAGATGGCATTGTTGTTGTTGCTCATTTTTCGTTTCTTGCTTTTTTAGCTCGAACACTTTCTGCCGCAGCGCCGTCGTCTATTTGTTAGTAAGTGAGTGAAAATAAAATCAATGAAATTAATTAAAAATCATCGTCTGATTCGGCAGCCCTGATGTGGCTGTCAGTGGCAGACAGTGACAATTCATTCAGACTACCTGCGCGCGCTTAATCCGAGTGACATACGAGATGCAGTCAAAGAACATTTAACATACGCAGAACGGATTGAACGTCATCGAAAGAATAGATTATAGAAATTGGATTATCGTATTTTATTGGGAAGTAATTTTTTTATGTTTGAACAGTAGCAAACGAGCGTGCATGCTACCTGATGTTAAGTAGTCACTACAGCCCTACATCTAACCTCAAACAAAACTGAAGTCCTATCTGAGGTCATACGTAGATGCGTTACTACTCCTGAGGACTATAATGGTCGCCTCGCTGTAAGTGTGCCCGGCAACCACACCTCTCCAACCGAAACACAAAAATTGGTTTATAGCGGATTATGAGGGCGGCGGCGGTACTTCCCCGGACTATAGTTCTACCACCTGTCAAGATTAGTATTATTGGAAATATACAATTTGGAGACATTAAAAGGAAGTTTACGGTTTTGTCGATTTTAATCTGATTATACAGATTTTTTTTATGTTTGTAAAGTAGCAAACGAGCGTGCAGGTCACCTGATGTTATGTGTTCACCGCAGCCCATGGATGCGTCACTATTCCTGAGGACTATGGTGGTCGCCTCGCTATATGTGTGCCTGGCAACCGCACCTCTCCAACCGAAACACATAATTGCTTTACGGCAGATTATGAGGGCGGCGGAGGTACTTTCCCAGACGAACGATATACAGATATTTAAGACTCCAATTTGAATAGTCATATTCATTAGATTTTGGAGCAGAAACATGCCAATTTATTATGCTATTTAATTGTATACCTACCAAATAATGGGATAAACAGGTATCTACAATATATCCATGCCAAATTTAGTTGAAAAGTTGAAGTGTCATCTCTAATCATTTTTTTGGACTTGTATCAGTAACAAATGGACGTCGTACATAGTACTAAAATTACGAAAAAATATTTCGTAGTTATTTTCTTACTAATGAAAATATTAGAAATATATTACAAATATATATTGTATTGCTAAGTATTAGCAATACAATATATAT
>DWKL01003845.1:0-11128 GCA_018249415.1 Phareas burnsi
GAAAGTGGTCATTCCGGACACTTTGGGGCAAATTTCGGCATTGTCTTATATATATTCGTATCAACTAGCTTCGATTTTAATCTCAGGGCCTATTATAATTTAATGAAAATGGTTATTCTGGGCACTTTGCGGCAAATTTCGGCTTTGTCTTATATGTATTAGTATCAACTAGTTTCGACTTTAACCTCAGGGCCTATTATAATTTCATGAAAGTGGTCATTCCGGACACTTTGGGGCAAATTTCGGCATTGTCTTATATATATTCGTATCAACTAGCTTCGATTTCAACCTCAGGGCCTATTATAATTTTATGAAAGTGGTAATTCTGAACACTTTGGGGCAAATTTCGTTATTAACTAGCGTATAAACTAGCTTCGATTTTAACCTTAGGGCTTATTACCATTTTATGAAAGCGGTCATTCTGGGCACTTTGGGACAAATTTCGGCATTGTCTAATCTGTATTTGTATCAACTAGCTTCGATTTGAACCTCATGGCCTATTCAGTGGACCGGGCGCTTTACTCACATATTTCACTATGGAGCCTTATCGGGGCAGCACGAATGCATTACGTAAAAGCGCAGCCTTAAACGATACCATCTTGTTGCACCGAATCGCCGGCAGTTCGGCTGGATGCACGCCAACACTGATTTGTGTATCGTTCGATATATTTTATTGATAAAAATAAGAAGCTTTGAAATTTATTGCGGGAAGTGAAAGTCATTGGTATTGAGGCCTTGCGTGGCGCGGCGGACGCTATCCCGGTCTGACGCACAGCGCTCCGGGTTCGATCCACAGCCAAGCAGACATCTGACTGATGGTTTTAGAATTCTGGGTGTTTGTGTGCACGTCTGTGTATTAATTGCACCGAAAAAGTCTTTCTGTATCGCACAGGTACGTGCCCACTTGTAAGGACTAAGATGGAGCGCTTCGAAAAATTGATTCGGCCCTATTATAGATACGTGCCTACACCTAAGATCTAATACCCGTATTTATAAAGAAGTAATGTAGTAGTACTTGTTGCTTTGTACTTTCTTGATAAACTCATCATTGTCACTTTATAAAGTCGTCATTGATTTGATTGATTTCTTGGGTGGGGATTCTAAATTTGAAAACGCTAATTTCAAGCAATTACTGAATTATAAAATAAAAGTGGTTTCTTGAATAGTTATCTTTACTTCAAGCACTTACTATTAATACTTAATAAATACGAGCATAAAATGGAACCTTAAGAAAAAATAATCCTCTCTCAGCCTTACCTTGAAACCAAAATACTACAGCACTTCGTGAGAACATCAAACAGTTCTTTATACTTACTTCAATTTTCATTCCAGATCATCTCTCGAAGAGACCGATTACAAAATACATTTGTCCTGAACAACGCTTGATAGAGTCAACGTGTCAAATCATTCAGAAGGGGAACGAATGAAAACATTAGAACAAGTGATGTTGGAAACGTGTCGCATTTGAAGGAATTGGAAAAATAAATGAAAAGTCGTAGGGCGGAGGAATTCAATGGAGGAACCCTATTTTTGAAGTTCGGCGAGAGATAAATAAGATGAAAGTTAAATTAACATATATCCATATATGAAGTGAAGATAATGAAGTTATTCTTTACTGATAGTATATGTACCTAAATCTTTTTTTTATGTTTGATGAGTAGCAAACGATCGTGCAGGCCATCTTATGTTATGGGGTCATTGCAAACCATGGACACCCACATGTAATATCAAACAAAACTAAAGTTCTTTCTGAGGTCGTATTTAGGAGGCCTCACTATTCCTAACGAATAGGTTTGTCGCCTCGCTGTAAGTGTGCCCGGCAACCCTCCAATCGAAACACAAAAATTGCTTCACGGCGGATTATAAGGGCGGTGGAACTTCCCCGGATGAAGAAATCATACAACATACAGTACTAGAGCATACTGCATAAATAAGACAGTTATAAATTATAAGTTGTTCGACTTCCACCTATTTTAAGAAGGTTTTATAAATTTTAACTGTATATGTTATGTCAATAGAGGCTGTAACTCTTTTTATGTCCCACTGGGCACGAATCTCTCCCACAACATGGGGTAGCCTGGAGCAAACTCCGCATCGCTTCTCCAATGTGGATTGATGGAGATAAGGATTAGTGTCCAACCCGTGGCGGATGTTTTCAAACTCACACAAGGCCTCTGACAAGGTTTAACGACTGCTATCCAAAGATAACAACTAGGACCGATAGCTAAACGTGCCCTCCGAAACACGGAAGCGCGCATAAAGTTAGCCATCAGCGCCCATCCAACTGGCCGCGCCAGACATTGTTTAACTTTGCACATCGGTTGTGATCTACGCAAGTCGCGGGGTTGCGCATGCTTCAAGTTAATATTAAGAAGATGAAAATTAAAATAGTAAATGTGGCAGACATAAGCTTATTTATTGACATTACTTCCTGACATAAGTAAATGGTCATGGCGGTGGTGATCACTTACCATCAAGACCATTTTTTTTTCTTAACCTAGCGATAAGGCAGACGGGCCACCGGATGGAAAGTGGTCACCGTCGCCTATGGACACTTGCACCTTGCACCTGCATAGTCATACGTACTTTAAAGCTATGAAAGGTTTGACAGATGGTAGGACTATAGTTCGGGGAAGTACGTCCACCGTCATCATAATCGGCCGCGAAGCAGTCTTTTGTTTCGGTTGGAGAGATGCGGTCGCTGGTCACACTTACAGTAAGGCGACCATAAGTCCTTTTAAGTAGTAACGTATCTACGTACGACCTCAGACAGAACTTCTGTTTTGATTGAAGTTAGATGTGGGTGTGCATGGTTTGCAGTGATGGCTTAATATAAGGTGGCTGGCACGTCCGTTTGTTACCCTTCAAATAAAAAACATCTTGATTTCGTCTAGGTGTTTGGGAGGTTTGAAATTTTCGGCCAGTGTCGATAATTTAGGCGATGACAACTCTAGTACTGTATGCAGTATGCTCTAGTACTGTATGCAGTATCTTATAGGTGGTAGAACAATCGTTCGTCTGGGGAAGTACCACCGCCGCCCTCATAATCCGCCGTGAAGCAATTATTGTATTTCGGTTGGAGAGGTGCGGTTGCCAGGCACACATATAGCGACGCGACCATCGTAGTCCTCAGGAGTATTGACGCATCCATATACAACCTCAAACGAAACTTCGATTTTGTTTGAGGTTGGATGAGGGTGTCCATGGGCTGCGGTGACCACTTACCATCAGGAGGCCTGTATGCTCGTTTGCTACTTTACAAACATAAAAAAAAATGCTCTGCTACAGTATGCAGTATGCTCTAGTACTGTATGTTGTATGCCTTTTTAAAAATAGAAGCATACTTTAAAAGTCGTATGTGAAACATATTTCGTTTTTTATAAAGTCTTCTATCAATAAATCCTCTCAGCGTAGGCAGATCTGAGTCCACGCGGGCTATATCGCTAACCGACATTCACAAAAACTTCCATCCGCCATTATCCGGAGAACTCTTTCTATATCCCCGTTTGGTACAAGTCAAAGACTTTCGACAAGTGATTATTTTTAATATCCAACATTTTACCTTACCAACCTTGGTAAGGTTAGGTTTAGGCTGAGATTAGGTTTTTTTAGTTACTGTTACTGTATATTTTATAATGTATATAAAGTTTTCTTAATAAAAAAAAATACCCAACTACAAGAAAATATGCGAGAAAAATTACTTTGGATTTAAATGTAATTACACAATAACAAGTATCTAATCTTTTTTAATATTTAATATTTTATTCTGTTTAATAGTAGAAATGAAAAATAACAAACGTTTTTTATACTCAGAACCTCACACAAGGATACCCTGTGTTGTGGGTGTCATGGACACATGCAAATTATTATCATTAATTTCCCACTGGTGGGCACGGGTCTCCTTTCAGAATTACGGTTAGGTCATAGTCCACCACGCAGGCTAAGTGCGGATTGGTAGACTTCACAAACCTTCGAGAGCTCTCCGACGTGTAAGCTTCCTCACGATGTTTTCTTTCACGTTAAAGCAAGTGAGAATTAATTTCTAACACACACATAACTTCGAAAAATCAGAGGTGCGTGCGGAGTTCGAACCCCGGACCCGCACTAGGCTAACGCTGCTTGATGTTTGTTTTTATACTTTTACTTGTTGCATGTAAGGTGCATTAATATTGAAATTATATAAATATTATTTTCGCTAGTACTACAACAACTAATAGTAGTATGTAATATGTGTTTAATCCCAACACTAAATTTGTATTAACCGCTTGTAACTTGGACCACCAGTGGAAAGTCTTTCTTGCTTCTGCTCGAACATATTGCAAGTTCTTTGTAAAGTGTTCGTTTCGTTTATGTTGAATCTTTCGAACTACTTTTATTGGATAGGGCTTGTTAAAGTTTTATATTACACACTAAACTTATTGCTTTTGACCTCTGCATGTTCGAACAAGTTGAGGCATAAACGGTATGCAGGAGCGTCAATATTTGAAAGAATTTGATTCTTCGTAAAAAGTTGACCGAACAAGTTGCCAGGCACACATATAGCGAGGCGACCATCATAGTGCTCAGGAGTAGTGACGCATTCGTATACAACCTCAATCGGAACTTAGGTTTTGTTTGAGGTTGGATGTGGGTGTCCGTGGGCTGCAGTGACCTCTTAACATCAGCTGGCCTGCATGCTCGTTTGCTACTTTATAAACATAAAAAAAAATGTTGACCGAACAGTTTAAATTTGGTTGTATTTCACTTGGAGAGGTGTGGTTGCCGGGTATATTTGCAGCGAGGCGGAGGGAGTATCTCATCTACGTACCTAAGATAGGACTTCACTCCTTTTAGAGGTTAGATGTGGGTGTCCATGGGCTGCACGACCTATTCTTCTTATATAAAAAAGGAGATGAAATTCAAAGTAAAATGTTTTTATGTTATTCCAGTGCACAATTTTATCCTCACTTGAAAAGTTATAAGACAGGTTTATGTGTGACCCACCGCATACAATAAATGCAATTCCTTGTTGAGAACTTGGCTGGTGTTTCAACGAAAATTTAATTAGGGTTTCATATGATACACAAACTAGTACTCTATGTATAAGCGTTTAAGTTCACTATCCAATAGCCGGAATGGTAACAAATTATTTAATTCCCGCTATGAATTACATTTTTCCGTTTTTGGAAGGATAGTGGGTGTTGTTTTTAAACAAGTTATTTCCGCTTCGCAAATTAAAATTCATCGTTATTTTGGTACTTAAATACGTTTTGTTTCGTGTTATATGAAATAGAGCAGGATAGCTTGGTGGTTAAGATTCCGGCCTGTCATTTTGGGAGCCCGGGGTTCGAACCCCGCACGTACCTCTAATTTTTCGAAATTATGTGCGTATTAGAAATTAATTATAACTTGATTTAACGGCGGAGGAAAATATCGTGAGAAAATCTACATACTTGAGACTTCTTTGTAAAGTTCTCGAAGGTATGTGAAGTCTATCGATCCGCACTTGGCCAGCGTGGTGGACTATGGCCTAACCCTTCTCATTCTGAGAGGAGACCCGTGTACAGTAGTGGGACATTAATGGGTTCCACCACCTGTTGGGCGAAGCGAGCATGATGGTGTCAGTCTTACACCTGAGGCGCGCGAATAGATGTTTCACGTCAATTCCCGTTTGAAACTTCCATCACATAAAAATACAGCGATGCTAATCGAAAATGCCAGAACCAATTTCAGTAGACAGTAGCATCCATAAGATCGTTGTTTAGGAAAATTTCAATAATTATGTAGATTGCTCGAATTGAATATGAGAATAAGCCGCGATGCAGTCATTATGGTAATGGCCTCTTCGAGCAAAGTGTATTCCGTCTTACTAATGTACATAACCAAGCGTGGGAAAATGGTAATGTTTTTCCGTGGAAATGCCTTGGAATTGTCTCACAGTCAATGTGTCAAGTCACCCTCGTAAGACAGGGAGTATTGCAGCTATGATCTTAGATTTGGCGATCTGCGTGGCAGTGGCAACCTTACCAGGGTTCCAGTTTCAATTTCCGGCCAGGCGGATATCTAAATGACGAATTTTGATTTGTGTTCTGGCTCTATATGTTTCTGTACTCATCTTTGCATGTGTCCATGGTACCCACGACACAAGCAATCCAAGTGAGGGCCATGAATGTAGAAAGCATTAATAATTATATTATTTGATTATCTTTATTTAAGCTCTCCTCCTTATGTGATGGTTGTTAATTATTTATGCAATCCAACTGATGTAGCTGCAGCCCATGGACATTACCAAATCCAAATAGAGCAGGAGTAGAGTAGCAAACGAGCGTACAAGTCACCTGAAGTTAAGTGGTCCCTGTAGCCCATGAACACCCACATTTAACCTCACTGAACTGAAGTTCTACCTGAGATCGCACGCAGATGCGTTACTACTCCTGAGCCCTAAGGGACCACCTCGCTATAAGTAAACCCAGCAACCACACCTCACCAACCGAAACTCAAGAATCGCTTCACGGCGGATCATGATGGCGAGGGTGGTACCTCCCCGGGCGTACTATATTTCTACCACCTATGCCAACTGCACTATAGTATCTGCATTGTTATCCCTGAATACTGCTATAAATATGCTCCATATATTGGAGTGTATATGGAGCCTCATATATTTGAAGTGTATAAGGAGCCTCATATATTTGAAGAGTGTATAAGGACACAGTACATTTTTACATTTACATTACACTTAGTACATTTTTAAAACAGAACCAGTAGCGCTGTAGCTGCAATGATCTTCAACTAGTCTTATTACTTCGATATGGTACCTTTATTTAAAACGAATGGTGATAAAATATCGCATTTTTATAGACTGTTGAAAAATTCAGTAAATTTGGATTATCATGCGTCCCAAAATTTGCTTTCAACATATTATAGAAAAAATATTTGTAAACTTCATGAGAATCTCAAGTAGAGGAGGTGTGTTAGATGTATCATATTATTTGGATGTATATCCAGAAGTGGAAAACTAAACTGAATTACTGCTGGACGAAGCAAATAAATTATATTGTATTAAGCGTAATCTTGGCAGGTCTAAGTGTTGCTCTTAAATCATACTTCGCAACATGAACTCTTACACTTTCGTCTTAAAATAAGTCGTTCCAACAACTACCCATAAATCAGAAGTAGCTAAAGGAATAGCGACTTAATGTCGAGCAATTTGCCCCAACCCTCAGTACTGGGGATGGCGCAGAAACTATATATTAATGTGATAACCGCACGCTGCTCTGCGTGTTATCAGTACCCTTACCATGAGTTTTACTCGATATCGAAAAACGAAAATCGTGAACGAATTTCTCCATACATCTACAGGCAGCGCCTCTAGTGATATGTTTGTGAACTAACAACTACAAATTTCATATGTATGTACGTACAAACCACGGTACTGTACCGTTACCATGAGTTTGCATACTCGAAATTTCGAGCGCTCTATACGATATATTTCGAAAATGTATAGTCGAAATAGTTAGTTCACAAACATGTCACAAGAGGCGCTGCCTGTAGATGTATGGAGAAATTCGTTTACGATTTTCGTTTTTCGATATTGACTAAAACTTATGGTAAGGGTACAGATACTGCTTTAGACATTTAGCTTAATCATATTTAGCCGATTACAAAAAACCGCCTTCCATTTAGCTTAGTTTTAAATTTAAAGTGGACTCTCGGTCCGGCGGAATGTTTGTTGAAATGAGTGATTTGATTTCAAGAGTATTGAATATTTTGTTAGACATTGCGAAAAATGTTTTGTTCACTTTCACATCTAAGAATTCTCTTCAAAGTTCTCGAAGGTATGTAGAATCTATCAAATCGCACTTGGCCAGCGTGGTGAACTATGGCTTAGCTCTTCTCAGTGTGAGAATAGATTTGTGTCCAGCAGTGGAAGAGTAAAGAGTTGATGACGATGACGATGATGATGACAGAAATAAAATATTTAAACGTTGCAAACGATATCTACATATAATTTTAGTATTACTACTTATGCCGCTGTAAAATTTTGACTATTACACCAACTCAAAAATCAGAAGTAGTTAAAATAGGACCATGGAATGTAGAGCAATTTGCCCCAGCGCTCAATACTGGAGGTGAGGCAAAAACGATAAATTTATGCGATAACCGCAACCGACGCACTGCATCCTATCAGATAATTGTTTCCGGTTCAGAATTAGAAATGATTTTATTTCTCGAGTAGATCAATATAAACTCATCTTATTATTTTTAAAATATTCCGTTTATCACGCTGATGTAGTCGTTTAAAAATGTTTATAAATAGCTTTTTATTGGAATATTTCGATACAGAAAGGTTTTTTAAACATCGTAGTACAAATAACTGTCGAGAGCGTCCTCGCAATAAGGAGGGGCTAAAATAGCTATCTATTGCAATATTTCGATACAGAAAGGTTTTTTAAACATCGTAGTACAAATAACTGTCGAGAGCGTCCTCGCAATAAGGAGGGGCTAAAATAGCTATCTATTGCAATATTTCGATACAGAAAGGTTTTTTAAACATCGTAGTACAAATAACTGTCAAGAGCGACCTCGCAATAAGAAGCGGCTAAAAGAATACTAGGTTAAGTTGAGCAATTTGCCCCAGCCCTCAGCGCTGGAGTGGCACAGAAACAATAAATTCATACGATAACCGCAACCGGCATACTGCGTGCTATCAGATAATAGTTTCCGGTTGCGGTTGCTTATTAGAATATTCTATGGCGAGGGGGTAATTATATATTGAGTTCCTCTCTGTTAATTGCTTTCAGTATTGCTATACTTGAATAAATTGTTTTGATACGTAATAGAACTTAGTGGAACTGGTGGTAGTTCGTCTAGGGAAGTATAACAACCGTCCTCATAATCCGCCGTGAAACAGTTTTTGTGTTTTGGTTGGAGAAGTGCGGTTGCCGGGTACACTTACAGCGGCGGCCATCTTAGTCCTTAGGAGTAGTGACGCATATATATGCGACCTCAGATAGAACTTCAGTTTTGTTTGAGGTTAGGTGTGGGTGGGTGAATATTTCATTTCGTGATATTTCTGTTCTGGAGAGAGGTCAAATAAATGTGCACTATCATTTCCTTTATATATAATTTTGAAAATTGCATCGTGTTTATAAGATATATGTATATTTCATAGGGTAGTGATCAGAAGCTTTGATTTGATGATATTGACGTTTGTTTTTTTAAATGGTTATAAGGTGGACCAAATTGGTAATTAGAAATATGAATAAGTTTCGTAAATCAGCCTTTTCTGTATGTTTTCAAAAAACCAATTGTTTTAAGTGTTGCGCCTGATACAACACCATGATACAAATCCAAAACAAACGCTACATTAAAATTCTTTCAATGTTTTGTATATTCTTTATCGTCTGACATGTAATATTCTTGAAATGAAATATTCACCCGGATCTCCATAGGCTGCAGTGACAAACTTCAGATCGCCTGCACGTTCACTTGCTACTCTTTAAATATAAAAAACTGAATTTAATACATACTTTATGTACGAGAATATACATATTTATCACCATCATTAAGACGACGCGCGAATAATCAATTTTATGTTGTCGATCGCGTCTTTAACATAGTTAATTGATTGTATGCTACATTGTGTGAGAGGGCTTGCGTCATTTATCTCCGGAGCACCGTGCTTGGGTGTATACACTGTGTAGGCCTTTTACGTTTAATTCCGCCACCACTTCTCATGAAAATTGACAAACAATCTCAATGATAAATTGGCTGAGTGCAAATGGGATCCGTGGGGCTTCGGTAATGCTTCAGAAAGTTCGTGACACAATTTGGAGGGGTCGGTAAAAGTCAACGTGTTTCGAAGTATTTGGTGATATAGCGTCAAATAGTAACTCGCGAGTCGGACTCGCGTATCGAGGGCTCCGTACAGACTTGTTAAGTTTGTAAATAGATTTATTTTTGTGATGTATCTACAAATATAAAGTTTTTGGATATTTCCTTTTGACATACGGAACCCAAAAAATCAACAAAATTTGTAAATGAGTCAGTCTATTTAAGGTCTATGTTATATATTATGTCTATCTTATCTTTTGCTGATAATAATTATATATATGTATATATAATGTTTATTTCTAGATCCAAAAAGGATTAATACGCCCTGACAGCGCTTGCCAAATTCACGAAAGCTATCTTCATCTGAATGAGCACCAAACAATAAACATCGCGAAGCATTTCCGAAGCCATCTTGGGGGTATGAAATAATGATATTGCTTTGGCATCCCCTCTCGTTTCCTTATAAGATGTCTCCGTGACTTAAAGTTTAAAAGCACCCGATGCCAAGTGTCCTTTGGACGTTGATTCGGACGGACGAGTTATTGAAATGGAGCGAGACGTCGAGACGTCGTGCGGTGTAAATGATCCGTGAAGTGAAGACGTCGAGATAGAATTGCAGCTACTTACTTGATAAGATGAAAAAGAAAATGTTCCGCTCGTAGTCACAGTACAGCTACTTAGGTGGAATTTTCCAGTAAAAAAATTAAAAATGTTACTAAGACTAAAGTCTGTTTTTTTTGGTCGACGAGTAGCAAATGAGCGTGCAGGCCGCCTGATGTTAAGTGGTCACTGCAGCCCATGGATACCTACATTTAACTTCAAGCAAAACTGAACTTCTGTCTGAGATCGTACATAGATGCGTCACCACTCCTGAGGGCTAAGATGGTCGCCTCGCGGTTAGTGTGCCCGGCAACCGCACCTTTCCAACCGAAACACAAACTGCGTCACGGCGGATTGTGAGGACAGCGGTGGTACTTCCCCGGATGAACTGTAGTTCTACCGCTTTGCATATGTTAATTTGAAGGGAATACGTTGTGTCCCTTTTTAAGCGTATTGCGTGCGTGGAGGATTGTGAGATTTAGCATAGTGAAAGTTTATATGGAGAAGAAGTGCAGAAAACTATAATTTATATATAATTTGAACTTGACATCTCCACGCGTGCCTGAGAAAGAGGCAGATAGATAGACGGACAACGAAGTGATCCTACAAGAGTTTCTTTTTCTCTTTTAAGATATGGAATTCTGAAAATCAATAAAATGTTTAAATGAATCGGTCTACTTAAGGTCTATTTTAAATATTGTCTAAAGTTATCTTT
>DWKL01003846.1:0-11128 GCA_018249415.1 Phareas burnsi
AAAAAAACAAAAATAATTTTTATAAAATGAGTAAAAAGAAACTATTTGCTACAAAAATCTTCTTAAACTAATAACAACAAAATACAGTCATGAAACAAATTTAAAAAAAAAAAAAAAAAAAAACAAATGATATGACACGTGTAAATTAGTCTAGGACTAAATATTTTATTTATATTTTCAATTTAGTAAACTTAAAGAGCCTTTAAGGATTGTCAATTGTGATGAGATATCGCGAAACTAAGAGCGGGAGCGTATTTTATAACGCTCGCTCTACATTTTACGACAAACCACGACTAAAGATGTAAACCACAAGTGATCGTTGTTAAGAACTTATAATGAAATAATATATAATCTTCGTTAACGGGCAGTCGTTTTCTAATCCGCTACTTCTTCATAATTAAAACAGCTTCCGAAAGTGATGGTAATATACTGACGTACATAAACAGTTCTGTAAAAAATATTAATTTTATGACTATAACTTATAAGAACATTTAAAGAACTTAATATTTCTTTCTTATGAAATATTCATGACAATATTCTTAATGTGTAAACACATTCGTTTCAGCAAATAAATATGATAATATTCTTAACTGAGTAAAGGCATTCGATTCTGTAAATAAATATTCATTTAATGACTATCGCTTTTAAGAGCAATTTAAAAACCAATATTTTGTCCTTACGAAGTATTAATAATGACAATCATAACAAAGTAAACGCATTCGCTTGTGCCTTAAACCACGTCCCACGCCGGCGAAGACTAATAAAGCGATTTAATATCCACTTCCGAACAGTCCCATGCATTACTCGTAAAGATTGTGCTGTGTGCATGTAAAATAGCTATTACAACTATTAACTATTTAACTCTTAAATACATTATAAGTTATGTAAACCATCGTGTTTCATTCATTATCAACCCATTAATCCCACTGCTGGGCGTGTCTCCTCTCAGAATGAAAGGGTTAGACTATAGTCCACCACACTGGCCAAGTGCAGATTGGTAGACTTCACACGCCTTCGAGAATTTTACTGAGAACTCTCAGATGTGTAGGTTTCCTCACGATGTTTTCCTTCACCGTTAAAGCAAGTGATAATTAATTTCTAATATAAATATGACTTCGAAAAATCAGAGGTGCGTGCGGGATTCGAACCGCGGACCTTGTGAGAGGCCGCAATCTTAACCATTAGGCTATCACTAATTGCGTTAAATAATGAGTTGATGATGACTTCCGAAAAGGTGTTAGGAGAACTCTCCTTCAAATGTCCAAAGACGATTTAGAACTATTAAACTTTAAGTCATCTTTAAGAGTAATAAATTATATTATATTATTTAAATGCACGTTGAATACTTACTTCTATAAATGTAGTTATAAAAGTATCTACTTAAACTTATTTGAAAGATTTATTAAAAAATCCTGTTCCAATATGAATTGCTGAGGATATAGGGGCGAACGCGAATAAGTTAGATTTTTTATATTGTTAAACTAGCAAATTAATATGACGGTTCGCCTGATGGTATGTGGTCACTGCCGCCCATGGATATCTAAAGAACCTTGAATAAAAAGGTCCTAGCTGAGATCGGCCACAGTGATGCCACCCCTGAGGACTGGGTTGTAATGCCTCATGCCATCTCTCTCTTACAATACCCGTCAAACCATAAGGGTGTAGCCTCCAACACTTCTGTTATAAGGCAGAAATAGTTCCACTACACTCGAAAGGCGGGAGAACTATAGTTCGACCGCCGTTCTTGCAATCCGCCTTGCAGCAATTCTTCTAGTTTGGTTGGAGAGGTGCGGTTAAAGGACACACTTACAAGCGAAACGACCGTCTTCATACTCAGGAATGGTGACGCATCTACGTACCCTATACAGGGCTTTAGTCTTGTTTGAGGTTAGAAGACGGTGTCCGTGGGCGCTAGTGACCTCTTAACGTTAGATGGCCTACTACTTTTGTTACTTTCAAACATAAAAAAGTAGAAGTGTTTTTCTAATTGTATATTTCAAACATATCTGCATATAGATATCATATAAATCTGTCTGTATAGACTAATCTTGAAAACGATACAAGAGACGCAATCTATTTCGTACCTCACATATAGAAGGGTTTTGTGTAATCATTTAAAAAAGAATTGCCCGACCGTTAGGGTAAACGTTAGCGCGTTTAAAGACCCAAAGAAGCTGTCAAGAACAAAGTCAATAGAGAAACAATCCGCAAAGAAAACGCCCAAAACTCACACAATAACAACCCGCTTCCTATCAATTGCTTCGGCGCGCTCGATTTCATTTTACGACATTTATTTTATCACAGTGAATCATAGAACTGCAAGCGGCTGGTGCAGGGCGGGCGGGCGTTATCGGGCCGCGGCAGCCACCGTTATCGTCCGCCTACGGGCGCTACGAAATGTGGAGGCGGTTTGAGCGTACTTACTGCTGTACGTACGTACTTACTAGCACCTTTGTTGCCTGGTTTTGTTTTAAATATGTATTTACTTGTATCGTTATTGCTCAGTTTGCTTTGATTGGATTGAAATGACTTTCGAGTTTAACTTATAATTTGTAATTTGTTTCCTAAAGAATATATTACAGTATAAGGTGTAAACCTTTGATGATTTTTTATGTGAACAAAGAAGCAAATTAGTGCGCAGGTGATCTGATGTTAAATGGTCACTGCAGCCCATGGACGCATTTTACTTCAAACAAGACTGGACAGGAAAATAATCACCCTTTTAACATTTTACTCAAAAAATATCCTCCCTTAATGTTTAAATAATGCTGAATAAACTCATTCATACTCACAGTGAATATTTTTTAAATAAATTGTAACACGTTCGTTATCATATCATATAAATATTTTTTCATTAGATTATATTTATGCATATATACTAGCGCAGTGATAGTTTAGTGGTGAGATGGCCCCTCAAGCTAGAAGTCCGGGGTTTCGAATACGCACGCACCTCAGATTTTTCGAAATTGGACGTATTAGAAATTAATTATTATTTGCTTTAACAGTGAAGGTTAAATCGTAAGGAAACCTATACATCTGAGAATTCTCTGTAAAGTTTTAAAGATGTGTGAAGTCTATTAATTTGCACTTAGTCAGTGTGATAGACAAGGCCTAACCCTTCATTCTGACAGGAGACCCATGCCCAGCAGTATGACGTCAATGGGTTGATGATGATGACGACTTAGCTTAAAATATCATCGTTTTATGATTCAGTATCGGTATATCGAAAACAATCAGATAATATTTGTCGTTTTAGTCAATAGTCAAATTTACAGATCGTGAGAAAGCATCAGTTATAGCAGATAACAACATAAATATAATGAATAAATCCTACGTAATCTACACATTCTGGTAGAACTATAGTTCGTCCGGGGAAGCTACACCGCTGCCCTCATAATCCGCCGTGAAACAATTTTTGTGTCTCGATTGGAAAGGTGCGGTTGCCGGGCTTATTTACAGTGGGGCGACCATCTTAGTCCTCACGAGTAGTGACGCATCTATGTACGACCTCAGACTGAACTTCAGTTTTATTTGAGGTTAAATACAGGTGTCCATGGGCTGCAGCGACCACTTAATATGACGTGGCCTGCACGCTCGTTTGCTACTCTTTGAACATAAAAAAAATCGGAAACTTCTTTGTAAAGTTTTCGATGTTGTGTTTATCAATCCGCACTTGGTCAGCATGGTAGACTTCGCTTAATCCTTCTCTTTCTAAGACCCGTGTCCAACAGAGGGACAGTAATGGGTTGACGATGAATACTAACGCCTGAAAATTGGAGCACTAAGTCAACGCAAGGATGTAGGTTAACCGTCCGCTTATCCATTAAGATTCGCCGACTTTATTTCCACAAAATGTCATATCCACATATTCGCAGCTCGCGGCAACCCCAACGTTTTATAACCGAGCGGTGTATCGTCAGCGCCCACACATTGTCTTTGTGCACACTATCTGCGCACCTAAGTTTTGTTTCCTATCCTAACAAAAATAACCCCATTCTCTCCAATATAGCAAGTTTTTTCTTATCTTAACTGCAGAAGGCGTTGAGAATCTCTACATTGTAACGGAATGGTTAACGTTGTTACAAATACTCGAAGAGCAAATGCTGTTCTCTTTTTTACTATCAATGTTATTTATTTATTTAAAACAATTATACTTTAAGAAGTGCAACAAAAGGCGGACGTAATGCTAAAATCATTCTCTGCCAGTCAAACTTGAAGCTAAGAAGAAAACATGGCGGATGAATCGATAACGGTATTAAATATTAAATAAAATACGTTAATTAATAAAATGCAATATAACATACATACTGTGAACAAAACTATATATTTATTTATTATATATACAATAAATACAAATATACATAACGATTGCCCTATCAATAAAAGAGAAATCTAGAATAACTTTAATTTATGAATTAATGTTAGTATATTAATGTGTGTGATTAAAATAAGCAATGCTTCGTTTATTAACTTTATTAATTTCAAAGAAATGGACGTACCTCTGACTGGAAAACTTTTCGAAAATAACCATTCAAATTTATATCGATAACTAGGACTTACTTTGAGATTGTTATACAAATAAAATACAATATAGGATTTTAGTGTCAGTTTCAAAGTTTCAATTCAGCCGAAGATTTTTCATTTCCTAACCTAAAAAAACCTAACTATTTTAAACGTGAAACCTATCAAAATTGCACAGCCGAGAAGATTAATACGGACATTAACAAAAAAATATATATCGATATGTATTGTGTGAAATAACTTATAAACTGCGAAAAAATTGGGTTTAAAATCACAGATAGACATTAGAATTGTATTTACATGTATAGATTTAGTGAAATATAATAAAGCTTACACGGAGTGTGCCGCGCGATAAGCTTAGCGGTGGCGCTGCGCTGACGATAATCGCGATCTATAAATACCGCTATCCACAGGATAAACATGCTTTTGATTGAACTAAACCAGAAGATTAGATGATTTTGGATGTATTGAGTTATTTGTTTTATAAGTAGAACTATACGACCGGCGAGTTACCACCGCCGCCCTCACAATCCACCGTGAAGCAATACTTGAGTTGAGTTGAGGTGTAGTTGTCGGATATACTTACAAGCAAAGCAAACTCAGTCCTTAGGAGTAGTAACGCATCTATGTATGACCTCAGATAGCATTTCAGTCCTGTTTGAGGTTAGATGTGGGTGGGTGCTGCAGTGACCATTTAACATTAAGTGGTCTGTACGCCTATTTGCTACTCTTCTCACATAAAAAAAGAACGCGGAAGAATCTTCTTTTTTTTATACGTGTTTTGTTTCGTTTGAAAAGTGCCAAAGGTACAGGCATGTACTTGAAGTAACAAAATTCGAACCGATAATCTAAAATCAAAAAAATATATTATAAAACCGAAATAGATGTCGGGGTGACGGTGTCGCCTATATCGAACCACGTAGGGCTCTACAAGCTTTACACCCTTCAAAGAACTTGCATGAAATGTGTTAACACATTGACTACGGCAAACACACATGTCGGGTTTACTGTCCGCGCCACTACCACGGCCAGTGTTCCAGTACGGCGGCACGCCATACGGTGTGCCGCCGTATTGGAACACGCCTGTTGCGTTACGCACCGCACGGGTGGATCGTTTCGAATATTAGCACCGCAGTCAATGTGTTAACTCAGTTCAACGCAACGCACTTGGGATCAAGCCGTCACTACGACTCACACCAACACTAGCGCAAGTTTAGCAACGCCCGCGATAGTGCTCCCAGCGATAGCGCTCGCTAGCTGCGCGGCGGCGATAAGCCGGAGCGACTGCGGGCGCGCGATAAGCAAGACGCTGCATCGCTATCGCCACACGCCTCCCGAGAGGCACCTCTTTCCCGCACTTTCTAAACACGGACATTGAGAGGATGATATCGTCTCTAAGTTTGTTTTGTTTACAAATTCAACAAATATCATTCGAATAATAGTTTTGCGTGTGTTATATCCTTCTTGTACTAGTCTTTATTGACGGCTCCGTCCGCATTTTAAATTAATTTTCGACACTCATAGCCCCGCACTAAGATACCCTGTGTCATGAGTACTATTGGTATATATAAAGACGAGTACACAAACACACACACCAAAAACAGAAATTTAAATTCATCGTTTAGATGTCTGCCTGGCCGGGAATCGATACAAAGAACTCTCAGATGTATAGGTTTCCTCACGACGTGTTCCATCACAGTCAAAGCTAGCGTAATTGATTTCTAATAATAACATAACTTCAAAAATTATCTTAGGTATAAAATAACTCTATATCCTGGATAAGAAGTACCTTGTATTCTGTATTATAATATACATACATGTATTGGATTTCTAGCAAGAGCAAATATATGTGTTACACACAAATATCCATTTTTGGTCTGTGTGTGTATATGTGTTTCTAATTGGAAAATACCATCACAGGAACAAACTCTTTGACGACTTATTAGATATTATAATCTCTCTCAATCAAATCTCAAAATAATAAAATATAGTTCACACAAAAGAAATATACCTTTGCAAACGTTCAAAAGTCATTAAAAGCTTATTATAGTTCTAGAACCTTTGCTTACATCTCAATTTTAACACTAATCAACTGAGTTGTAATTCTTACTCAAGAGTGATGTACTTTATTACAACCTTACCTAGTAGATATACGGTTCAAAATCGAACATCACTAAATCATGATTAACGCACTCGAATCATAATTGTGATTTTAGGACAACTTAGAAACGACTTTACTATTTTGAAATACGATTGGTTATTGTTAGGTTGTGGCGAAGGTGATTTGGTGTAAGGTGGAAACGCCTAGCTGCAAGGTCGTTATAGTATCGACAGATAGTAAATCCGTACGAAACTCACGTTTAGATGGCTGTGTGAATTAAAAATTCACTTTTTAATACGAAAAAACACAAAGCGGTTTCTATGTATAATCATAGCTCCATCCACACAAGGATACCCCGTGCCGTGGGTACCATAAACACATACAAGACGAGTACACAAACACTCAGACCCAGAATAGAAATCTAAATTCATTATGCAGATGTCTACCTGGCCGAGAATCGAACCCGAAACCCTCGTGTCTGACCGGTATGGTGACCGCTACGTCATGCCGGTCGTCACTAATAATTTGATGATAGAATTGTGTTTTAAACGACAGTGTTAAGGAGAAACCAATTAATTCACGGCTCGCGTGGTTAAGCGGAGCCGATCTGACTTTCAGAGGGTGTCGGGTTCAATTCCCAGCGAAACAGAGGTTTAAATTATGGATTTAGATTTCAGTTCGGGTCTAAGCGTTTATATTCTCGCGCGTGTCTATGGCAGTCAGGACACAAGGAATCCTAAAGTAAACTGTGAATGTAGGAAATATGTAAATGCTGCATTGACCAGGCAACCAGGCAAAACAAATATATGCGCGACGAATCAAAAACCTCCTTTCCAAAGGGAAGACGTTTGGAAAGTCACCACCACTTTTTCAATCTGGATTTCCAATCATGCTACGGCGTAGCAGTTATCACAGCATTGTTACGTTACATAGTTAACGCGATAGTTAAATCTATAACAACAGTAGAACTCACTAAAGATTACCTTTTCCCACCACTTTAATGATATCAAATACTATAGAGTTCGACCACAGCGTTCGTACACGCACAGGGTTCTCGGTTCGATTCCCGGCCGGGCAGAAATCGAAATGGTGAATTTAGATTTTCTGGGTGTTTGTGTATTCCTGTATGTGTCCATAGCACCCATGACACAAGGAAGCCTAGTAGAGAGTATTTAAAATATTGAATACCAATTTTAAAAGGTGGTAGTCCGCCCTTTTTAGACAAGTTTTACAATAAAGTGTAAAGAATATAAATAAATAAAAGAGTAGCAAACGAGAGTGCAAGCGACTTGATGTTAGATGGTGTTTGCAGCCCGTGGTACACATGGTACACATCTAACCTCTTCGTCCCCGTCTATAGTTCGACCGGAGAGCAACCACCGTTGCTTCAAAATCCGCCGTCAAGTAATTCTTGTGTTTCGGTTGGAGATGGTTGGTGTCGGGTACACATACAAGCAAGGCAGTTATCTAAGTCCTCAAAAGCAGTGACGCATCTACGAACGATCTCAAATAGGATTTCAGCCCTATAAATTGAACTTCAGTCCTAAATAAACAGGAATTTAGTCCTGCTTGAGGTTAGATGGGCTGATGATGATGATGATAGCAGAGACCATTCCACATGATGTGGCCTGCACGTTCGTTAGCTTCTCTTTTATTTTACTTTTTTCACTCTATTGTAAAACTTGTTTATAAAAGGGCGTGCCTTTAGACGTTCAACCCAGGATGATGGTGACAATTCGAAGTACGTGGCAATAATTACTATAACGAATAATTACTATAATATTAATAATTAAATATTAACAGAAATAAAGAAAAGAAAGAAAGAAGAAAAAGAATAAAAACTTCTCTAACATAAACAGCATTGTATCTACATTTGTTACTGATATTCCAAAAATATATAGATATTTCAAGGTACGTAACCGCCGTCAAGCTAAGTAACTATGTAGCGATAGTTCGTCACAAAACAAAGGTTTATTATGTTGCATAAAGAACCTTAACTCGAAGGCTCCACGCCGTCCTTATTCCCACATTCATACGTAAAGTGCGCGCGCCATACAATACGAAAAACACTAATAATTCCCTGTATTAGTTTGTTTGGGCGGCACGGTTTAGGCGTGACGCGGATAGACCTTGACTGGATGTGGCTTAAGTTACTTTTGGTTGGTATGCACGTTTTTTACTTTCTATTTAAGTTTATTTATAAGAATAGTTCTGTTTGGGTCGGAGGAAGTTGCCGGTCCTCAGGAGTTGTAATGCATTTACGTACGACCTCAGATAGGACTTCAGTGTTATTTGAGGTTAGATGTGGGTGTCCACAGGCAGTGACCACTTAATATCAGGTGACCTCCACGCTTGTTTGCTACTCTTCAAACATGAATAAAAAGTTTTTTAGTCTTAGATAACTTTGTATATTAAACACATATAATCTTCAACCAAAAACAAAAGTAGCTTCACGATGGATTATGAGGGCGGCGATGTTACTTCCCCGGAAGAACTATAGTTGTACCATCAACCAAGTATTAGTTTATTATTATTTTTCTTTTTATACTGTCCCGCTGACTGACGAACGATCGTGGAGCTTCCGGTACTACCGGCCTCTCATACCCTACGGCACTAATTGCATCACAAGCCCAGGTAAAGGGATAACCCCCCCCCCCCCCCGGTTATCCCTTTACCTGGGCTTGTTCTCAGGAGATTAACATCTCCCGGTGACTAATATAATGGCACATTATACCACAATATTAATTAAAATATTATAATAAAATGCGCAATCATAGAGTCCTAATGCCCTAATCCCCACTGTTTCGTGGTTGTTGCTGACTTACTCACTTGAACGTATTTCGTCAAGCCATGCGATACCACATCTAGCGACTCTACATCTCGCAGCTTACGTGCTCTATCTCGCGCTCCGCTCACGCTGCGCTAACGATTTATTTAGTAACTGTAACGACGTTTGCGGAGCGCGCCACACGTCACGCCGCCCGTAGTTGGCCGTTTTTATCGCTGCGATAACAGTTATAGCCTTAACTGACTCCTGGGCTGTACTGAGCCGAGTTCGGCTCGAACTCTACCTAAAGTGTCGCCGAAAACTCTACAAATGTCGTATGCTATTTTTTTAATTCTTAAGCAGACGGATAAGTTGACAGTAATTAAGCAACATTTATTATTAATGCAAAAGTCGACGACACATTCATGTGAGCTGTTACTAATAGAGTAAGTACATTTTTTTAGGGTACAAAAACATGGGTGTTCATGGGCTGCAATGACCATTTAATATTAGATAGCTTGTACACTCGTTTACTACTCTTTAAACATAAAAACACAACTTTATTATATAACTGCGTACTCGTATAAACCTTGAAGGCTTTATTCCGAATCGCTCTTATACCGCAGGCTAAATAACTTAACAACTAATGGCTTGCCACAGTTCTGAGTATAAACCACAATAAATACATACACGCCTTGAAATATTCCTTATGTTTTAACAACAAAATATTAATATATCATTATTATTTAGTACACACAGATAAATAACTTAACTGTCTTTTGTAATATCTAAATAACTATTTCCCAACAACGAGATAGGACTTTAGTCCTGATTGGAGTTAGATGTGAGCGTCCATCTTTAGCCTTTCCATCATCATGAACCAATCAACGTCCCACTGCTGGGCACATATCTCGTCTCAGATTGAGAAGAGTTAGGCGATAGTTTACCCCGCTGACCATTGCAGATTGGACTTCACACACCTTCGAGAACTTTACAGAGAGTTCTCAGATATGTCGATTACATCTCTGAAAGCTCCTCCTGCTCCTCGCGATGTTACGCTTTACCTTTAGAACAAGTGATAGTTAATTTCTAAAATTTCTGATAACCAATATCTAATGCAAATTCTTCTTAAATAAGATGTAAATGTGTTACTGCAACCTTTTACTAAAACAGACTGTCATAGTTGATAACATCGATGCTCAACCCCCTGAGAATTGAATAATTATTGACTCAGTAGACATGGCAAAGCTTATTAACTAATTTTTAACAGGAATTGTAAATATTGTTTAGGAAAAAAGTTTATTATGTGTGAATGTCACTAAACGTCTGAGCTATGACAACTAATAAAATCACAGGCTGTGTTTGTGGCTAAATACCAAAAATTAACTTGCACTTGGCTTTATATATTTTGATAACAATTTTTTTTAAAATTCTTCTTCTTAAAAATTTTACGTTATTTGTTCTTAAAAAGTTTCTTAGATACAAATGTCATACAAAATAACGGATAAAAGTCCACTTTTGTTGAAAGAATCGCCGCCCGCCCGCCTTTAAAATTGCATATAAACTCAGACACTCACAATCACACTCACAAAGTTTGTTAACTAATTTTGTACGTAAGTTTATTAGATAATTCGAAGATAAAAGACTGAACTGTGACAATAATCTAGTTATACCTAAAAATATAGCTGACTGCCTTTGTATTTTTATAAGACACAAATTCTATACTAGCATACAGTCGA
>DWKL01003847.1:0-11128 GCA_018249415.1 Phareas burnsi
TATTCTGTAAATTAACACCACGAATAGAATTATGCAAAAACAAAAGTAACAACATTAGTATAATAAAACTTGGCTAGGCCTGGTACCATCGTACCTATGCCTGTTTCGTGATGTACTCGGTCGAGTGCAAGTCGATGGATCAGCTCGCGTGCTAAATGATGCACGCATTCGCTAAATGATTGAGTGCGCACGGGACAACGGCACGGCGCGGGCGGGACGGCTCGGGACGGGGCGAACGGGGCAAACGGGGCTTTTACCCGATGTCGGTAATTAGGACATACGACCTGCATTACACGAAATGCATCTCCACTATTTGCATGCGTTATAACTATGCAATAGTGTAGGGATAATACATGCGGACCAGTTGGTACTAATATAGAATATTTTCGGGGTTTACGTTACTCCAGTCGTCCGATTCAGGACGGAACCTATGACCGGAGTAATGCAAATAATGAAACAAACTCTAATGCGATGCGAAATGCTTACGAAGCAGCAGCAGCCCTACTGCTCGGGTCTGGCCGTGGTGACGTGAAGGGGGACCAGTACAGTTGGACTCCAGCGCTCGAGCCCACCTGTCGTGGTCCATTAGGATCATTAATGTATTACGAAAAGTCACCGCACAACTGCAATCAACGACAACAATACAGACAACAATTCAAGCTAATTTTCAAAGTGGCAGGAATTCCAGCGAACAGTACGTTTTCCAAGTTATGAGCGATGTAATTTATAGTCTGCAGTACAGCATCTTGCAACAACTGCATTGTAAAGGCGGCTACTTGAAGTACTTCTTCCCACTAAATATTAAAATTTATCTGAGAAGTTGGAGTCGCGGCGGGGCCGTTAGAGCGAGATTATCTCTGCGATGTTCTTTTTGTTCACGCAAACTTGTTTAACTTCATGGTAGTGTTCGAGTGGCTCGGGGTATCGAGTGAAATTACTGTTTTTCCTAATATTATTTTAAAACGACATGGAGCTTTAGAACTTTAGGCGAGGGGAAGATTTAAAGATAATAACAAATTACATATAAGGGTGCAATAGGAATAATAGGAATCAATGTGGAATAGAAGTTATTGGCATGGATTCATAAAAAATATATATACATATATAATAATGAAGTTAGAACTGACGACCCTTTTATTCTTAAAAATATGATATCTCATGTAGAGTCCAGTCCAATAGTCCACATCCTGGTCAGAGAAAGTTTTTAGACAGGATTTATCGAAGTGACGTAACAGCTGTGTGTCAGACCGATCTTTCGTCATACAAGTGCAAGAGAAAGTGGTGTTGATCGTGGACATAACATTCCTATCCAGATAGAACACTGACAGGGACAAGACGCGCGGCACAATCTATTTGTGGCCACAATAATTACCCGAACACATGTTTACATCTGTGATTGATTGCACGTCAGAACCTTACAATACGAACCAAGCAATTGTTAGAGAAAGCTCATTATGCTGTACGTGAGTAACGAAAGTATGATGAATAGTCCTTTGAAAGACAATGTCATTTGACAAGCCGTCATGATCCGATTATTATTTCTTTGGTGCTCCTGCCCACAGGCAGGGCTGTCTCAATGTTAACAATGTTATCGAGATCGAAATAGGTGACTTGCTGCTTATTACGTAATTATTTTACTTTTAAATCTTCACTGACTCGCCTTAAACGTTGACAATATATGTAATAGAATTACTATTATGTATGTTACACTAATGTCAACAGATTGTTATAATTATTTTAAGTAGTCACTGTCCATCACAGTCAATTACACACGGACAGTTCTTAATGATCTCGAATAGGACAGGCTACCGACGATAGTGACGAGGAAATAAATATATTTGCCTTAGATCTTTAAAATCGGAAGAATCAAAAAGTTGCCGCTACTTTGCACCACTGTTATGAGGCTAGAGTTGTAGCGGTGATCCTACCGTTGTCGAGTCGCGAATCGACCCTCCCATTAAGAGTTTTGATGTGCATCAACTTGTATATATCTCATAAACAACATAACTTCGAGCAACTATCGGCTGGGTGTACTTTTCACTAATAGGTATAATCCTACAAATTTCTACAAGAAAATAAAAAAAAAATCAAATACGGCGTCGAAGCTAGAATTCCTGGATGCTTTGGATCGGTAATGACGTCCCCCCGACATACGTGAGCGCACGCGGCTCGCGGCGTTCGAAGTAGGTCGGTGAGGGGACCTAGTTAGGTTTATGTCGCGTTAAGTAGTGGGGAGAAAACAGAAGATGAACTGAATTTTTCACATATTCGGCACGCGGTACACTGCAGCAAAGATTGCTATGTAGTTGTATCTTGACGCAAGGTTTAGCTGAACATTTTATTTCCTTACCTGGAGCAGATATATTTCCAGGAAGATTATACATAATTAAACGTAATTTATAATTAAAAATATTTATGATAAAAATAATGGATGGGGAAGCGCACATAGCCCCGCGGCTTGTGTAGATAGTAACCGATTAACGAAGTTAAGCAACGTGGGTTCGGTCGGAAAGGTGAAGGGTGACCGCTAGTGGCTAAACTTCATTCGGGCTTCCGTGTTTCGGAGGGCACATTAGGCTCTCGGTCCCGGTTAATATCACTGGATTGCAGTCATTAAACCTTGTCGGGGGCCTTATGAGCGTTTTCAAAACATTCGACTCGGGTTGGCCACTAACACGTATCTCCACCAATCCGCATTGGAGCAGCACGGTGGGGTATGCCCTAGGTCTTCCCCAATTGTGCCCAGAAGACCCGTGCCCAGAAGTGGGACATAAAAAGGGGTGGAACTAAAGGTAATCTATAATGAATACATAAGCAACATCGATCGACTATATGTGTACTTACATACCTAGTCGAGACGTCCACACGTACATACGTTCTTACGTATTTGGTTTGTTTGTTAAGGAAATAGATTAAAAAAAAATCATAGCGGTCATAAAAGATTCCAAAGGAAACCTCTGATGTATTATATTCTCCGAATCTTGAAAAATTCTTAAATAAGTAGTGCTTATTATAATAATATACGGATGCATCACTCACTCCGTTTGCCGGGAGTGTCGGAGGCATGTCGCGCGCCGCCGCCAGAGAGCGCTATTAGCATGACAATCCCCAGAACCGCCGTGATCGCGTCTTGATCGTCGCCATACACACGCAAATGAGACGTCTTCGCTACGCCAACCATTTACTATATCGGGCGAGACAAGTTATGTAGATAGAATTATTTATTTACTTTAGTTATAGTAAATTTATTATTTCTTTACCGTGATATTTTATGGCTTCGACTCATTGATCTAATATTGAATCGATCTGAATAATAAGGAAAATGTGACAAAATAACAGCTGCAAGAAGTCGATCGATTTTCACCACTATTATAGTAGTAACATAGTGAAGATAATTTAAGGTCATCCCGGTCGAACACTACGAGAGTGACTGTCAGACACCCTCCGCCATTCTCCCCACTACAGCTTTTACGTAGTAGTGTATAATTTTCTACAAGTGTAATTTTTTTTTTTGTGACACACTAAAAATATTCACAGTTTTTGTTGAGTTTCGTACTGCAGAATTTTATGGCAAATGTATTAATGATTTGTTTATAATTTCAGTAATTTGTAAATTCCTTGCTACCATAAGTTCATATTCATATGTACTTGTAAAATGTGTTTGTTTTCCTTTTTTTTTATTTGTCTATACAAAACGGCAATTTTACTCGGTGATATTAATTAATTCTCTTTATCTACAGGATGTATCTAATTTCACTTTCGCTTGACACGCTTCGTTGCCTTAGAGTTGTTTTAGCAAAGTCATTTAAGTGAAGTATCTACTCAAATATTAAATCTCCTTCGATTCTGCGCGAATATTCCGATTTCTTAAATTCATCACATAATCTCTGCCAAGAGACCCCGACCCCGAGCTGCTGCCTTCAGTCGTAAACAACTAAGTTTTTTAATCAAATCGTCGATTTTTCTCCCTCGTTCGCCGCCGCCATTAGCATCATAATCGTCGCGAGATGGCGCGTCATCCGCACCTGTCTAGTCTGTCACCGATATTTGTATCTGGACTTCACGAAATGAGCCTTTTGCGCGTGTAAATAGAGTACTTTAAGTAGCATTCTGACCTTGAATCGCAAGACGCCGCGCAGATCAATCAGTTTTCAACGCAAGATGGCAACGGTCACGTCTTATGTTGTCGTAGGGTGAATGAAATTAGGCGTATTGCGTGGTTCCTTATTATTTCTTGCTTGTCACTTCTGGAGATAGGTTACGCAACATTCGTTATATTTTTTTAGCATGGAAGTGGCAAACTAGTAGCAAAGTCACTACCGCCCATGAACATATGTAAACAAGCCTAAATAGGAATTGAACTTCAGCCTATGGTCGGTCATAGAAGCGTTGCTATTCCTGAGGACTAAGTAGGATTGCCTCGTACACTACCTCGTGCTTTCCCTTATCACACCCCTTAGGTCAGAACAAAGGAGCGTTTAATACTGATTTTATAAAGCAGAAATAAGTACAGTGGTAGTGCCTCCGCAGTCTCACTATGAAAGGTTAAGAAGATAAATAGCATTTTAATAGAAATATTGACTATGTTAATTTGTATCACAAATGATTTCTTATTTTAAGGCAGTATTTACTTCCACGACAAAAATGTACCCCAATCATAATTAAAACTTCTAATTTAAATAAAAATGCTTTGGGAAGTTGTTCGGTTTCCGAACTAACACATTCGATGTACGCTTTGAAATAAGACGCTGGAGTATCTGCGTCGTTGAGATACAAATTTCCTGATCGGAACATTGTATCGAACATGGTGCGATAGACTCGGCGCAGCTCGATGTGGCCAGTAACTGGCCTGGAGATTTACAGTAACGTTCACAATTTAAAGATATTTGGATGCAAAGTGTTACATTCGCCACCTGGTCTTAAGTATCCGCAACAACTGGCGGTAGAATAGTCCTCTCCAGAGTTAGATTGTGGAAACTACTGCCACATCACCATGTAGTAGCTACTTAATACCAGCTGCGATATATATCTGTTTAAATTCTGTAAACTAACTCTCAAACAACTTCAAGTATAAAACTAGGTATACGATTTTCATCATTATTATCAATTATCATTCATTATATTTTCTTCCTCTTAACGGGCCATAACACAAAACTTTGAGAACATTATGAAGTACTCCCACGAAGGTTCCATCGCGGTGTTTTCCTCTACCATTACAAATAGTGATAATGAATTACTAATATGTACGTGATTTCAAAATGTATGATTGCACATGCATGCCGTGGATTTGAACCACAGATCTTCTGCGTGGGAGGCCGCGATTCATACATAAATACTGTTGTCATGGTACTATGTAATTCTGTAAAGTTCTTTATTGCTGCGGCATAAACCAAAATCCTCGCTAGAAAGATTGTGTCACTCAGTTTAATTTAACTCTTCGTGGTGTATAAAATGCAAATCGTTGGAAACGGTTGATAGTTGATTCGTAATGTTTAATTCAATCTCAGGTAAGCTGACAATGCGCCGCTGGTTCGAATCGAAACAAACAGAAACTCGAGCGAGCTCCTTGGCAAACCGCGTCGCATTCAGCGAAATTGATTCAAACAAACTGCTTCTTCATTTTAACTTCATTGAAATACGAGAGCGGTATTGGAGACATTTCCGTCCATAAAACAGTATCCACAATGTTTTAAGAATTTCTGTGGCTTACATCGGTTTAACTTCCTCACATTGAAAATTATTTAGTAAAAAAGAATTAGGTGTAGGACGTATCTATTAACACACAAAAGTATTGCGGGCTCATACTGACCACATGTAGGATTTCTACCTGAAGTTATTTCAGTTACAATGTTGCCTTTGGGGACAAAATTGGAAGCTTTCAAACCAAGACCCAGGGCTCCTTTGCTGCTGTAATATGCGTGAAGAGTATTTTGGTTTTAAAATTACAGTCCATTTTTATTATCTAGAAGGCCTTACTGCTCGGTAAGAAAGCAATTAAAAGAAGACCTGAACATATAATCGTCAACGCATCATTGTTCCGCTGCTGAACATGAATTTCCTCATGAGGAGGGTTAAGTTACAGCCCCTCACACTGGCAAAGTGTGTATTGATATATCACGCAAATTTGAGAACTCATAAGAGAACTCTTAATTATGTTAGTTTTATTTTGCCATTAAGGCAAGTCCTAATTTTTAACGCACATAACTAAAAAAATCGATTCGTTTCGAACCCTCGAGCCTCAGAGTGAGAGGCATCTTAATATCTAAACAAACTGTAGCCTAAACAAATGATAAATCATTTTCCAGTTATTCATAAACATCACCTAATCAGTAACACAAACTTTAGAATCGGAAGCGTGAACGTAAATCCCTCCCGCCGATAGCCAGTTGACACAGTGGCCAGCCGCGCCGCCGCCGGCGCAGATTGTGCGCTGATCCGTTTGACACCGGACCGTATGCACTCGTCCGTGCACCTCATACGGAGCTGAATCATGTATTTCTGCGGCATATAGTTTTAACCCTAGTCTATTGATAATTTCTAAATTTAGACATGTTTATATGCTAGACTACTAGATACAGGACTATAGTATAGTTCCATGCCCATAATATTACGCATCGATCTTTAGAAAAAGATTATCCATAAAAATTGGCTATCTTCGGATTCGTGGAGCTCCGTTGCCGACCTGCGAAACACTAGTGGGACAGACGTGAAATGAAACGAAATTGTTATTTTTTTTTAATATAGGATGGATTTAGAGAAGAAGATGAAGTAGTATGAGTGATTGAGAGGATTGTCTACAAAGCCGAAAGCTTCCGATAGTCTTTTCCTAAAGC
Organism: Phareas burnsi; assembly: GCA_018249415.1. Taxonomy (NCBI): domain Eukaryota; kingdom Metazoa; phylum Arthropoda; class Insecta; order Lepidoptera; family Hesperiidae; genus Phareas; species Phareas burnsi. The sequence continues at coordinate 6,834 of DWKL01003847.1, forward strand.
TCGATGTGAAATTTTTAAGACCTAGTATTGTTCTGATAACCGAATCGCCAACTACACATTCAACGATTTAACTAAGCATCTGGTGGAATGTGATCCCTCTCCCCGATATTTTGATTTTTATAAATATTTTGTTTTTTTATATGGTTGTAATAATAATAAGTGGTATTGCCGAAATGAGTATAATATATTAATATCGATTTTTAATTTGTCGCTCATTTTACCTCATTAACATTTGGTAGTTTTCAATATGTACGTAAAAGAAAGGGTTAAGGATCCACACACTCATCCATACATCGCGACAACTCAGTGGCTCAGTAATATGAATTGTGTTCTATCACACTGGAGGTCCAGTTTTGATCTGTGGCACTTGCATTACGTATTTTGGTACATTTTACTTATTCTAAAGGTGTAAAAAAACATGATAAGGAAACCTACATTTCCGAGAGTTCTTCATAATTATCTCAAAGGTGTGTGAGATCTACCAATCTACATCTGGCCGAGTCCAGCGTGGAGTATGCAATGCAATAGAAGTGGTTAATATATATTAAAAGTAGTAAGAATCTAGTTCTTACACCTGGGTAACTGCGAGTATCTAAAAATATCTGTATCGCAATCCGTTTTCTATTACAAACCCTACACACACACGCACACTACAGGAAGCGCGCGCTCAATGCGCACACATCGAGCATTTCCGAGTGACAGACCATTCCGCTGTTAATACTGATTTGCGCGCCCCCGCGCCGGCAGCCGCGGCATCAGACCTTACAGCTGAGATTTTATCACTTCATGTTTCCTATACAAGCAATTAAAGACTACTTACTCCGTAAACCGTTCGGTGCTTCAATAAATTTGCTTTCAACTACAACCCGCGTATTTTGTACCTTGACAGTATGGACACTGCACTGTAAGTGGTCTGAAGTGTACTCCGGCGTACTTCATTTTATGATATACAGATTATTCACCAAACTGATAATCAGACAATTTTTTAATTAGTGTTAGTAATATAATTTTGTTTCACTAGCACTTGTTGGATTTAGTTTTTGTCCTAAGCAAAAGGGGCTGGCATTTCCAACGTGCGTGGCATGGTATTCTAATTAGTCAGAGGCCGTTCTCTCCGAACACTAACTTAAAATCTGATACATTTGATGTGTGATGTATGTGACCACTGCCGCTACAGTCCACTGCATGCTCGTTTGCTACTTCTATGATATAAAATAAAAACACTTTACCCATTCCAACTGTTACGTTACATACACAGACGTTCCTGCTATAAAAGACAATGATATAATTCCTATTCGATTTCACCCTATTGACCTAGTCGCTGTCTGCTCCTCTTAAATACTCTTCTTCGAAATGCCTAACAACGTACAAGTGTCATAATATTTTGGAAATATCATAAAAAAGTAAACAAACGTAATCTAATCGACGGCCCTGTCCGACGTTGCGAATGTCGTTTGACGAATCCCACTGCGACAGAAACAACTGATTAGTTTCATTTAGCAATATAAATATAAACAACTGTACGGTCGAAAAGCTTTTGCAGAACAGGAGTTGAATTTCGAATCGTTATCGATGTGTATCTGTGTTGATAACGGAGATCCAATCAGCGCCGCCCGGGGGCGCGCGTCACGCGCGGCCGTCTGCCGGTGCGCAGCGCAGGCACGCGATCCAGTCTGCGATCTCCCGACGTGGAGTGCACACGGGACACACCTAAACCTACGCATCTATCTACGGCCATCTACGCACCTGTATCGATCTTTAAATAGTACCTGTCATTTGGTCTGACATCTAGTATTTGACATTTAGAAGAACTTTAAATCTTACATAAGACTGTCGTAGTATTCGAACTAAGTAATAGACGCGATTTAACTTAAACCTTGAGTATCTGGGCATCTAGAACTAACTTGAGATAGATCTATAATTAGGTGGGACTTGGTATTTGACCACAGAGAACACTTAAAACTCTACACGCATAAGACTGCAGCGGTACTCGAGCGTGGCGTGTGATGTCTTTATGTAAGAAAAGTAACAAAGGGGCATCTGAACCACGCAGAGGCATGTGCATACAAGTGTAATCAAGTTCAAGTTAATTAGTTACAGTATTACCTGGTTCTATTTTACCAATTCTCTGTTATATTATCAAAGTATACAAAATACTATAAATTATTTGCCGATAAAATGTGATATATTGTGCACTGACAATTGCTTCGGACGGATCTATTAAATTCTGAATGAGCTTCCAAACATAAAGGCCAGCAAGCCTCATATCGACGTGAGTCTGTTCGGGGCAGAACATCCGATGGGCCGATAAGGGGTCCCGCGGCTTCCAAGCCGGAGATACATCTTATCATTCGATCTGATATTTCGATTGTGCATCGTCCGCGGGGAGGGCGGGTTCTTGTTAAGGTTTATGATTGAAAACCTCCGTTAGCTGCGTCAGGAATTTCAATTGTGCTGTTACTACTTACGTTGAAATCGATCTCTTTATACGAGCGCACGTAAGTGCTAAATGAATTTGGAGTATATGGCTTCAATCCTTTTTGTGTCCTACAGTTGGGAACGGGTCAAAACTGGAGAGAGGTCTAAAACATACTCCAGCTGGCCCTATGCAGATTAGTGTAGTGGGTACGGGTTAATGGCTAAATCGAGTCGGATGTGTTCCAACAGCACACAAGGCCTCCGACGTGGTTTAAGTGCTGTCATTCAATGAGTGAAGACACGAGCTTTGTCAGTTATGATCGGTTATGATCTACGCAAGCTGCGGGCTGTGCGCGCTTCTGTCTGAGTACCTACATAATGGGAATAAAAAAAGAAACATGATAATTAGTACTGCGCAGTCTTATGTCATCCAATAAAATCTTTCATTCATGTGTAGCTTCCGTGCAGCCAAACACTGCAATATTAAATAGACGTATCCAAACAATCAGCAATTTTCGTCCAACGACCACCGCTGTCGTCATCGAGTCAGGTCTCTTGGGACTCGCTCAGTGTAGGAAATTATTGCATCAGATTGTCAAGGTCTAGGACACGAGCCGGAGCTGTGCGCGTCCAACACGACACATTAACCGGTATCTAGACACTACAGAGTTAAACGTGCTCCACACACTCTGCAGACCACCCTCGGAGATAAACCAGCTTCTTTGTGTGGACACTTGTTCAGATTACAATAATATGATTAATAGATTAGAGAGAGTTTTGATATGTGGGTGAGCTTGATTTAATCAACTGCTTCAAACTTTTTGTTCAGTTTAGATCTAATCAAACTATTTAAAAGCGCTCATAGTGGACGTAAAGTAAACGAAGGTCTTCAATTAAACTCGATCAGCAATGTTTAATACAGTAACGATGGGATAATGTATTAACGAGAAGCAAAAATGCTTACGATAATATATGTAAGTATAGTAGCAACATGGGCGGGTAGGTACTGTCCTGGGTCATACATCAGACTAATTCTAAATCGAGCGGACGGGCGCAGTAATGGTGGGTCTGAGATCAGTGCGAGCTGGAAGCGCAGGAGTGGGGAGTGACCCAGACCACCCGTAGACCGGCTCCGTCTGATAAGTGGATGAATTGCCACAGATCGGATTTGATCCCATTTATACTAAACATATGTCCTTGTTTATTTATAATGTAGACCTGATTTGAGGCCACCCATTAAGTTCCGGGTGTCGGTTACTGATAATAATGTGGAATTGAAAGTCCGATGCCTTAGCTAACTGAACACCATTTGGAGGAGTTTGGATTTAATTGCGAATTCCTATATAAAGACATATTTCTTCTGTATTTAAAGACAGAATTTCACCAAAGTAAGCTAGGCTGTCCAAAGCCTGCGACTGAACCCAATTTGTATAACTCAAATGAGAAATGTTTTTATTTACAGACAGAGAAATGTGTTTTCGGGATCAAAAGTGTCTACATTCGTGACTCTTTCTCATTTATTAACGTTAATATTAGTTAACGTTAGTGTATCTATTGCGTACTTTGCCTTGTATCCCTTAGAGTTACCGTTATGATACAAAGCAATATCAGTGTCCTGGGGACATAAGAGATTCCATGAATACAGTCAAATACATATTTGTCATACTTCATAAAGGTTAGTTGAATAATTGAATCATGATCTCTTTTAAATAAAGTAATAAATAAAGTTTTTCGCATTTACAGCATCGGCATTGATCGATCGCTTAGTGTTAAATAAGCCTACGCCACATCTCCCAGATGAGAGATCCAGATAAAAGATAAGAGAGGGCAGGACAATAAGATGAAGCGTGACATCGTAATCCTCGAGTATATATCAG